>JARYGA010047904.1:0-44839 GCA_030545235.1 Helianthus tuberosus
ATACAAACTTTGAGGGTTTAGGAAACATGCACTTAAGAGCTTCGGGAACTTATGTCGAAGTTCATTAAAGGTTATCATGTAAGAACCACGTCTATTAACTCGGGCAAACACCATTATTCTATCGTGTATGCTATTTTAGTTAACCGATCAGGTAAAGTACCTAAATTTCTTTTATTGAGATTCCGACTTTTGCATCTAATGAGTAGATTTTCACATCCCTACTCTTCTTAATGGTCCTTGTATCACGATCATTTCTTTCATTATTGTTGGTGCATAGATGTTTGTTAACTTCGTATTTATAGAGTCTTGTGTCTAGATAGGATAAATCAGTGTTCAGCAGGTTAGAAAACAGGTTTTGGATGTTAATGGGTAATTTCGCACGAAATTAGCATTACCTATTTCGTACGAAATTAGCTTCCCTGTAAATACTCAACCTGCTGATTCATTTGTAACGGTCTTGATTTCAGAGCCGAGGTGCTGCCAGTTTGTCAAACGATCAGAATTGCTTTGAAATCATTAATAAAAGGATAATTAAAAGGAATTAAGCTGTTTCACGTCTATATCATTGATTCCGCCATTGATATGGATTGTAAACTCTTCTGATTGACTCATTAGGGTCACACGACGATCAAACAAGTGGCATCAGAGCTCAGGAAGAAGAGTTTATACCAATTCAGCTTGTTTTCATCACTTCTACTCTTTCTTTTCAAAATTAAACGAGATTTAACGGACAAAATGGATTGAATTTCACATATATTACGTAAAACACCGTTTTATTGAATCCTTGAAAGAATTGGACCAAAATTCGAACAAAATCTGGATCAATTTGACAAAATGGTGGCCGAAATGATGATGTCATCATTATTTCGCATGGAATAGCCTTGTAATTTCGCACGAAATTACATTTTGGGATTAATTTCGTTTGAAATTGCTGTTGATTTCACACGAAATTAGATTTCGTTTGAGGATTTCATACGAAATCACTATTTCGCACCAAAGAGGCTATTTTCATTTGAATTCAAGCTAATTTCGCACGAAATCATATTTCGTTTGGTGTGTTCGAACGAAATCACTATTTCATTTGAAAACTCTGATTTCGTTTGAGTCGGTATTTCGTGTGAAAGATTATTTCATTTGAAGGCTGTTATTTCGTTTGAACTGATTTCGCTTGAACTAATTTCGTTTGAAACTGTTTTTGTTAAAATCCAAATTTTTTCTAAGTGTTTGTTGAGTGTTTCAGGTACTTGAAGATGGATGAGTTTATGAATCCGTTCAGTGACATTTTTGCTTTCACGGGAAGCACAGGAGATGATACATCAAACAACACAAATGAAAACGTTTCAAATCCGAGTGCGAAGAAAACTCTTTCTGATGCTTTGAGTGTAGAGAGTGCTTATGGGACGTACAACAAACCTCCCAAACTAATGGCGATTGAAGAATACAACAGATGGGCTAAAAGGTTTGAAGAGTGGCTAAAAGCGTTTGCATATCCAAGCTGGAAGAGTTTGAAGAATGGTTTCAATATGGGAAGATCGGATTATGAAAACATAACAGATACTGAGGATGTAGATAGTTTTGTTGCTGAACAAAAGTGCATTGCATTGCTTCATCAGTCGGTGAGAGACGACATAATATCGTTGATTGAGTACACAAATTCTAAAGATCTATGGGAGAAACTGAGAGTGAAATGTGTGGGTAGTGCCGAGATAGTTAAAAACAAAAAGAAGTTGTTAAGAAAAGAATTTGATTTGTTTGGATGTTTGAAAAATGAATCTGTATCTAAGATGATTGAAAGATTCGGGCATTTGAAGATGGAGCTGGCAAGACACGGAATCATATATACTCAAGAAGAATTGGTTGACAAACTGTTTGACTCGCTGCCTGATGAGAAAGACTGGCAGTACTTTGCTTTGATGCTGAAGAACACAGTAAAGTCGGAGGATCTGACGGTTGATCTGTTAATTGAAAGATTGGAGAGTCATGAATTGGAGATCAAGAAATCAAACAAAGTCAATAATTCCTCATATCAGCAGAATGTTGAGCTGTATTAGCGAGGTAGTATGATCCCGAAGAATGTGTCTCCTAAGACAGCTTTCTCAGCTGAAAGTTCTAACACGTTAAATCAAGAAAATTCAAGCAGTGGTTTTCAAAGTGGTTCTTCATCTACTACTCCAAGTCAATCAGTTCCAAAGAATTTGTTTCAATGTAACATTGCTGTGGATCTAAAGAATGCTCAAAACTTCAGTGAAGAATCCGCAAAGCAACAGATGGTGTTTTTAGCTTCTGTTTTAGAGTCATACGAGAGTCTTGTTGCAGGCAAGATTGGAAACACTAATCTCACCAAGGAGGACTATGACCAGATTGACCAAGAAGAGATGGAGTTGATCGATATCAGGTGGTGTATGGCTAGTGCGGTTAGGAGAGCGCAAAGATTCATGGAGATTACCGGTAGACATTCTATTGGTGGACCCTCCACAAAACTTGGTTTTAATAAATCAAAAGTCACGTGCTTCAGATGTAAACAAAAGGGACATTTTAAACGTGAATGTCGAAACGCACCTGCTGATGATACTGCAAATCCATTCAGAGAGGATTATTACAAAAGAGCAATCTATCATCAGAACAAATCTGAACCACCCAGAATGAAGCAGCTAGAAGATACCCCCAAAGAAAAATCAAGAGCACTTGCTGTTATTCATGATGACGAAGGTTTTGATTGGAGTGAACTGCTACCAGAAGAGGATGCAGTGGGCTATGCGTTTGTGACAAAGATTGTCCCTTTTAAAGATTCCAGAACAGAAGAAGTGAAATATATCAACAGAAAGATGAAAGCTCAGAACATGATTAGTAGAATCTATCGTACATACAAAGAAGCTAAAAAGGCGAATAGATGGGATGCTGATAGAGAATGTTACCTAGATCCCAACGGAAACATAGCTGTTGATCCTGATTCTGTTAGTGTTGAAACTCTCACCCAGCAAATTGCTGAACAAGAAGAGGCAAATCAGAGATTGTGGTGGGGAGGAGAAGCTGAAGAAAACGAAAAAGAAAAAGAGCAGCAGATAAAGAAAGTTGATAACGGGATTATTGACACTTCACAAGAGTTTACTGCTGAAAATTTGAAGAAGATGGTTGACAAAGTACTTGCTGCAAAAGAGCTAGAGGTAGTTTCTGGTTCTGGAACTGAGTCTAAAAGCAAGGTCAGTCAGAATGATACAATCAATGAGTCAGGTAAGAAAGTTAAAACTGAGAGCGACTGCAAAAATTGCATGAAAAACTGCAAGGTTTGTAGTACAGTTGCTTACCTCAATGGTAAAAAGGTTGAAGAACTGACAGGAAGAGTCAGAGATGTTGAAGATCAGATCTTAAACCGTGACAAAATGTTAAAAGCTTCAAATGAACGTTTAAAGGAATTAACTGATAAAATTGAAAATGATAAAATTGATGTAGAAAAAATTAGGAAAGAAAATGAAAAACTAATTCATGAAAATCGTCAACTTTCAGAAAATTTTGAAAAACTGAAACGAACGGTAAAAGATTCTGATGAAAGAAATGGTAAAACAACAAAAGAAAATCTTCAACTTTCAGGTGTTCTTAGAGTAAAAGAAGAGCTAATCAATCAACAACTGGACGAAATGGCTAAGTTGAAGCTTCAGTTTCAAGAAGCTAAAATTGAGAATGAACGCATTCAGTTGAAACTAAACAGTTACAACTCCGCAAGTTTTGTTCTTCAACATATCGTTCCTAAACCAATTGGGAAGAACAAAGCTGGCAAAGACGTTTACTCGGATGGAACCGGGGTTGGGTTTCATTAGGTTCCACCGCCAGTGTTAAATAATTTTTCAAAGAAAAAATCAGGGTTGGTTAATGATGAAGAAGAAAATGAAGTTAAGCTTCCAGACATGATTGATGTCACATTTACCACATCATCTGATGAAGATAGTGTCCAATCTGAAGTTGTGAAAAGCATGGTTGAAAATGTTTTAAAGTCTGAAAGTGACACTACTGAGGATGATGAATGCTTTTTGGACAAATATATACCAAAATTAAAATCCAAAAAACAACTTAAGTGATGAACCTAATCTTGTAATGTACAAGATGTCGGGATCTGATAAGTTGTATTCGGATAGTGATTTTCCTTTGGAGAATGTGAATGTTGGTAAATTGAGAAATGTGTTCAAGTTGGTTGAAATTGATGTGTCTGAAATCAAAGGTTTGAAACATTCTGAAAGACAATTGAACTTTGAAAATGATAAGTCTTATTATAAGAAACCTGTTGTACCACCGCGTTTTTTTAACAACTATCAAAATAGATGGTCGGGTGGTTATAAGGGTGGTAAGAATTTTCAAAGAAGGAATGTTCAAAACAAGAAGTCTATTGAGAAAAAGGTGTTTGTGAAAAGCTCGAGTTCTCATTCCGAGCAGGAATCTGAAATTTTTTCAAAATCAAATGAAGAGTTTTTTTTTGAAGAAATGGCCTCACAACCTCAGACCGAAGGTACAAGTCGGGTAGTTGATACTCGTACATGCTTTAAGTGCAACAAAGTTGGACACATTGCACGAAAGTGCACCAATTTAAAGCCTAAGTCTGAAGTTGTTGAGAGTCAGAAAAGGAAAGCTGATGCAAAAGGTAAAGCTCAAATGGTTGTTGAGAAGAAAATTTTGAAAAATGAAAACACAAATTCCAAAATTGAACCCGTAAAGAATGTGGTAACTAAAACTGATAAGTTTTACAAACGCATTGCTTCGTCTCAACAAGCATGGAAACCAAAGTCAGCTGAAAAGAAACCAAGTTCTCCAAAACCAAAGGTTTCTAAGACTGCAAAAACATCATCTTCAACTGAGAAGCTGTATGTACCTGTGGATTACTATGAAAATCTTGAGAAACAAAAGTCTACGGTTTCTGAAAAGAAGAATGTTCTAAAGAAAGACCAATCATCTGTTCAACTTCTTAAAAATGATTTCTTTCTATACAAAGAGGTTGAGATTGGATCTGAAGAAAGTTTAAAAATGAATGACAAAAATTTTCCTCCACTTTGAACTACAAAAACTTATCTCAATATCATGCTCCCTGAGTCAAAAGAGGCTTGGGAGGCATCAAAATCTAACTAAGTGATTGTGATATGTGCAGGAGCTTCCAAGATCCGTTTCACATTGGATTATGGATAGTGGAGCTTCTCGGCACATGACAGGGAAGAAGACCCTTCTGTACGATGTTAGAGGATTTAATGGAGGTTATGTAGGATTTGTAGGTAATCAAGGTGGTCGAATAGTTGGTGAAGGAACTTTATCAAATGAAATCGTCACATTTAAAAGAGTAAACTACATCGCCGAGCTTGAAAACAATATTCTGAGTATTTCTCAGATTTGTGATCGTATGTATACAACGCACTTTACATATAAGGAATTTTTGATCTTGAAACCAGGATTTGTTGTTCTCGAAGAGTGGGTTATCATGAGAGCACCCAGAGTCAATGATTTGTACGTGTTGGACATGAGTGTAGCAACTACTACCACGGGTCAGGCTCACTGTTTTATGTCAAGAGCAACGGAAAAAGAATCGCAATTGTGGCATCGAAAGATGGGTCACATTCACCTGAGAAAAATGAATCACCTGGTGCATAACGACTTCGTTATTGGTGTTCATGTTAAAGGTTTTCATCTTGAGGGTGAGTGCATTAGCTGTGTCAAAGGCAAGCAAAAGAAGAAATCTCACCCTGGGAAGAAAGTGAACTCAGTCTCGAGACCGTTAGAGAGACTTCATATGGATCTATTTGGTCCAGTAAATGTTAAAAGTATAACTGGAGATCTCTACTGTCTAGTAGTAACATATGATTACTCGAGATTTTCAAGGGTATCCTTTCTAAAGTCAAAAGATGAGACATTTGAAAGTTTGATGACATTGTTCAGAAAAATTGAAAACTTGTACCAAACTCGAATCAGAAGAATCAGGAGTGACAACGGTACAGAGTTCAAGAACAACAAGATGGAAGAATATTGTGATGAGAGAGGTATATTGCAAGAATTTAGTGCTCCTTACACTCCACAGCAAAATGGAGTAGCTGAAAGAAAGAACAGGACGCTAATTGAAACAGCTAGGATGATGATTGCTGATTCCAAACTACCAGTCAACTTTTGGACAGAAGCAGTATCAGCCGCTTGCTATACACTCAACCGGGTTCTAACAGTGAAGAAATTCAACAAGACATGTTTCGAGCTGATCAACAACCGCAAACCGAACCTGAAGTATCTGGAACCGTTTGGGTCTCCCTGCACAGTTCTAGAACCTTTTTGTAAATTTGGTGCAAAGAGCATTGAGGGAATTTTCGTGGGTTATGCAAGTCCATTGAAACGAGTCTTTGTTCCAAGCCTAAAGCGGATCATCGAAGCACATAATGTTGAGTGTCAAGGTTATACCATGCCACCGCAGAATCCAGGCGACTCATGGCGTTTTAATTACGATACTTTGTGGGATTCGTTTGACATAGAAGAAGAATCAGATTTCTTTGACGAGTTGGATATTTTGAGAGAATATGAAGAATCACAAGAAAGGTTTCCAGCTGAGTATTCTAGACATCAAAATCGAGCTTCCAATGACGATGAAGCCGATCCAAGTAATGCTGGAGAACAACATGATGATATTCAGCAAAATCTTGACAATCAGACGGCAGTCAATGATAATCAAGAATCTGAAGATAGACCTATATTTGATCATGGTGATTCAGATTCTGAGGGGGAGCAGATCCAGATATCAAGTCAAACAATTCCAGTCAGTGAACAAGGTGCAAATCAGAATGTTACAAAATTTGAAGGGGAGGTAGATGTTCAAGGCGAGGTGATGCCGAGAACTATTTCGTACCATCCAGAAGAGTTGATAATTGGAGAATTACAATTAGGCGTTCGCACTAGACGACAAATTGACCAAGGCCTTACTTGTTTTTATTCTACAGTTGCTTCGTTACAAACTGAGTTTTCACTTAGTTGTTTTATTTCGCAGATTGAACCGTGAACATACAAGGAAGCATTAACTGAAGATTCTTGGGTCAACGCGATGCAAGAGGAGCTGAGTTAGTTTGAGAAGTTAGGAGTGCGGAAATTGGTAGACTTGCCTGATGGTCACAGGAAGATAAACACCAAGTGGGTGTTCAAGTGTAAAAGAGACGATCGAGGGGTTATTATTCGTAACAAAGCTCAACTCGTAGTCCAGGGCTTTAGTTAGCAGGAGAGTATAGATTTCACTGAAGTATATGCTCCCGTTGCTAGACTTGAAGCAATCAGAATCTTCCTAGCATTTGCATCATGGAAAAGTTTTAAAGTTTATCAGCTAGATGTTAAATCGGCGTTTCTTTATGGGAAGGTAAAAGAGGAGGTATATGTCAGACAGCCACCGGGCTTTACCGATCCAATCCACAAAGACAAGGTTTACTTACTGGATAAAGCGCTGTATGGTTTACACCAGGCCCCGAGAGCTTGGTATGAGACATTGTCTCAACACTTACTTGCCAACAGTTTCATCCGTGGAAAAGTGGATGCCACTCTCTTCACCAAAGAAGTCGACGGACATCTTCTGATAGTTCAGATATACGTGGACGACATCATATTTGGGTCAACAAATGAAAATCTGTGCAAAGATTTCGAAAGAGTTATGAAGAAAAAATTTGAAATGTCATCGATGGGTGAGATGAAATTCTTCTTAGGACTTCAGGTTGATCAACTGCCTAAGGGAATTTTTATACATCAGACGATGTATGTTCATGATATCTTAGAGAAATTTGGGATGTCAGGTTCTACTCCAGCTTCCACCCCATTAGCGACGAACCGTGGGATAAACCCAGATCTCACCGGAGAGAAGGTAGATGAAACATTGTATCGCTCCATGATCGGATCGCTGATGTATTTGACAGCTTCTAGACCCGATATAATGTATCCAACCTGCCTCGCAGCAAGATTTCAATCTAACCCGAGAGCTTCGCATATGGTGATTGTGAAAAGGATATTACGCTACCTGAAAGGAACTCCATCATTGGGGTTTTGGTATTCAAGAGAAGGCGATTTCACGCTCGAAGGGTATTCCGATTCCGATTTCGGATGCTGCAAAGTTAACGCTAAATCAACAACAGCGGGGTGCCAGTTTTTCGGATCACGATTGGTCACCTGGCAATGCAAGAAGCAGACCCCTGTAGCTTTATCTACATGTGAAGCTGAGTATGTATCTGCTAGCAGCTGCTGCTCTCAGATCTTATGGATCCAGCAATAGATGCGCGACTACGGTTTGCAATTTCTTAACACCCCTATCTTTGTTGATAATGAGGTAGCGATAAACATTACAAAAAATCCTGTTCATCACGCTAAAATGAAACACATTGAAATTCGTCATCACTTCATCCGAGATTGTTTCGAGAAGAAGTTGATACGAATTGAGAAAATCCACACTGATGAATAAAAAGCTGATTTACATACCAAAGCTTTTTGATAAAACTCGTTTTCAATATCTTTTAAAATTGAATGGTATGAAGCTTTTATCGGTGTCGGAGGAGATTCTTGGCGTAGATGAAGGTACCGTTGTGGATGATGTTGAGAAGCAATCTGCAATGGTTTGTCGATTTTTTACTTGTTTTGGTATTTAGGGGGAGGTAGTTATATTTTTAGAAAATACAAAAACAATAAAAAAAATTCAAAAATCCAAAAACATGAGATATTTTAAAATCCAAAAACAATAGAAAATTGAAAAAGAGCTTGTGTAAAAAGGGAAAATGATAGTACATTGGTTTGATAGTTACAGTATGCTAAAGATATGGAAAGTTTAAAAGTCTTAAGCAGTCTCGCTGATGATGTGCCGATAGGTTTTTACACATTTAGTAGGTTTGTTCGGGATATAAACCTAAATCATTACTTGCTTATTTCGTGGGGAACACTACTTGGATATATAGGTAACCCCTGAAATCTTGTTTGAAAGATCCTTTTTTCTGAAATTCTAGGTCTTTATACTCAGTGATATCTGGGGTATTATTCCGGGACTTCTGATTTTGCGGAAGCAATGGCCTAGTCCCCGTATAATACTTTCTGTTTGCTTGAAATATAGCACCGCCCTCAGTACAAAAATGATGAAACATTGAAAAATGCTAATCATGTGCTGTTGAAGAAAAGATCCTCTAAAGGGGACACACCTAAAGTCGAAGCCATCATCTCTCTGATTTTGCAGAAGCAATAGCCTGAGCTCTCATGACCCTCGCATTTTAACCCCTTACAGATATCATCTGTGGTATACTCACCTGTAAGACTAAATATTGGGATTTGGATACGGAAGTATATTCAAGAGGTGGGACACATGAATGAGTTTAAGTTTTTAATTCACCTAATTCGTATCCTGGACAGATTGAAATTTGGGTGAGAATTTAAGTGGATCAGTATATCGACAATCTAAGCGAATTGTTTAATTCTTAATATGAAATCAAAGCTTAACGGTACTTGTGACTTGTCGAAAGCTGATATGATTCCCTAACACGCTCACCAAAAATATGTTTGTAAATATTTTACATTTACTGCATTTCATTTCTGTTTAGCTTTCTAGTTTAGAAACTTTATTTCAAAATCCAAAAAGATTTTATATTTCTGCTTTATTTTCCGACAAACCAAAGTGGAAAGTTGATCTTCAGATTTGAAGTTTGAAGGAGATGCAGGAAGTTTCTGAGCTGGGCAAAAGAGTTGTGAGCTTAATATGTTAAATCTGTTTAATGAAAAGTCAAAACAAGTTCATTAAGTTGAAACTTGTAAATTTCAGAAAAATGTTTTAAAAATGTTGAGCAAAAGTCAGTTTTCGTCTTGGATCATCCAAGGTCATTAAGTTGGACTTGGTAGATATTTGAGTACTCAGGGTCATTAACTTGGACCTGAATACTTAAGTGGATTATTAAAACTGATAAAAACAAGAAAGGTTGTTAAAAGTCAATAGATTGTAATGTTATATTGTTGAGAAACAGGAAACAAAATCCCCATGGCAAAGTTTGTGTAAAGTTTAAACCAGAATTTGAGCTCCAGCATATTGAAAGGGGGAGTCTACATTCTGGATCAACATTCAAAGGGGAGTTTGAAGACAGAGATTGAAGGATGCTTACAATGTCAGACATTTTAAACGTGAATGTCGAAACGCACCTGCTGATGATACTGCAAATCCATTCAGAGAGGATTATTACAAAAGAACAATCTATCATCAGAACAAATCTGAACCACCCAGAATGAAGCAGCTAGAAGATACCCCCAAAGAAAAATCAAGAGCACTTGCTGTTATTCATGATGACGAAGGTTTTGATTGGAGTGAACTGCTACCAGAAGAGGATGCAGTGGGCTATGCGTTTGTGACAAAGATTGTTCCTTTTAAAGATTCCAGAACAGAAGAAGTGATATATATCAACAGAAAGATGAAAGCTCAGAACATGATTAGTAGAATCTATCGTACATACAAAGAAGCTAAAAAGGCGAATATATGGGATGCTGATAGAGAATGTTACCTAGATCCCAACGGAAACATAGCTGTTGATCCTGATTCTGTTAGTGTTGAAACTCTCACCCAGCAAATTGCTGAACAAGAAGAGGCAAATCAGAGATTGTGGTGGGGAGGAGAAGTTGAAGAAAAAGAAAAAGAAAAAGAAAAAGAGAAAGAGCAGCAGATAAAGAAAGTTGATGACGGGATTATTGACACTTCACAAGAGTTTACTGCTGAAAATTTGAAGAAGATGGTTGACAAAGTACTTGCTGCAAAAGAGCTAGAGGTAGTTTCTGGTTTTGGAACTAAGTCTAAAAGCAAGGTCAGTCAGAATGATACAATCAATGAGTCAGGTAAGAAAGCTAAAACTGAGAGCGACTGCAAAAATTGCATGAAAAACTGCAAGGTTTGTAGTACAGTTGCTTACCTTAATGGTAAAAAGGTTGAAGAACTGACAGGAAGAGTCAGAGATGTTGAAGATCAGATCTTAAACCGTGACAAAATGTTAAAAGCTTCAAATGAACGTTTAAAGGAATTAACTGAGAAAATTGAAAGTGATAAAATTGACGTAGAAAAATTAGGAAAGAAAATGAAAAACTAATTCATGAAAATCGTCAACTTTCAGAAAATTTTGAAAAACTGAAACGAACGGTAAAAGATTCTGATGAAAGAAATGGTAAAACAACAAAAGAAAATCTTCAACTTTCAGGTGTTCTTAGAGTAAAAGAAGAGCTAATCAATCAACAACTGGATGAAATTGCTAAGTTGAAGCTTCAGTTTCAAGAAGCTAAAATTGAGAATGAACGCATTCAGTTGAAACTAAACAGTTACAACTCCTCAAGTTTTGTTCTTCAACATATCGTTCCCAAACCAATTGGGAAGAACAAAGCTGGCAAAGACGTTTACTCGGATGGAACCGGGGTTGGGTTTCATTAGGTTCCACCGCCAGTGTTAAATAATTTTTCAAAGAAAAAATCAGGGTTGGTTAATGATGAAGAAGAAAATGAAGTTAAGCTTCCAGACATGATTGATGTCACATTTACCACATCATCTGATGAAGATAGTGTCCAATCTGAAGTTGTGAAAAGCATGGTTGAAAATGTTTTAAAATCTGAAAGTGACACTACTGAGGATGATGAATGCTTTTTGGACAAATATATACCAAAATTAAAATCCAAAAACAACTTAAGTGATGAACCTAATCTTGTAATGTACAAGATGTCGGGATCTGATAAGTTGTATTCGGATAGTGATTTTCCTTTGGAGAATGTGAATGTTGGTAAATTGAGAAATGTGTTCAAGTTGGTTGAAATTGATGTGTCTAAAATCAAAGGTTTGAAACATTCTGAAAGACAATTGAACTTTGAAAATGATAAGTCTTATTATAAGAAACCTGTTGTACCACCGCGTTTTTCTAACAACTATCAAAATAGATGGTCAGGTGGTTATAAGGGTGGTAAGAATTTTCAAAGAAGGAATGTTCAAAACAAGAAGTCTGTTGAGAAAAAGGTGTTTGTGAAAAGCTCGAGTTCTCATTCCGAGCAGGAATCTGAAATTTTTTCAAAATCAAATGAAGAGTTTTTTGAAGAAAAGGCCTCACAACCTCAGACCGAAGGTACAAGTCGGGTAGTTGATACTCGTACATGCTTTAAGTGCAACAAAGTTGGACACATTGCACGAAAGTGCACCAATTTAAAGCCTAAGTCTGAAGTTGTTGAGAGTCAGAAAAGGAAAGCTGATGCAAAAGGTAAAGCTCAAATGGTTGTTGAGAAGAAAATTTTGAAAAATGAAAACACAAATTCCAAAATTGAACCCGTAAAGAATGTGGTAACTAAAACTGATAAGTTTTACAAACGGATTGCTTCGTCTCAACAAGCATGGAAACCAAAGTCAGCTGAAAAGAAACCAAGTTCTCCAAAACCAAAGGTTTCTGAGACTGCAAAAACATCATCTTCAACTGAGAAGATGTATGTACCTGTGGATTACTATGAAAATCTTGAGAAACAAAAGTCTACGGTTTCTGAAAAGAAGAATGTTCTAAAGAAAGACCAATCATCTGTTCAACTTCTTAAAAATGATTTCTTTCTATACAAAGAGGTTGAGATTGGATCTGAAGAAAGTTTAAAAATGAATGACAAAAATTTTCCTCCACTTTACACTACAAAAACTTATCTTAATATCATGCTCCCTGAGTCAAAAGAGGCTTGGGAGGCATCAAAATCTAACTAAGTGATTGTGATATGTGCAGGAGCTTCCAAGATCCGTTTCACATTGGATTATGGATAGTGGAGCTTCTCGGCACATGACAGGGAAGAAGACCCTTCTGTACGATGTTAGAGGATTTAATGGAGGTTATGTAGGTTTTGCAGGTAATCAAGGTGGTCGAATAGTTGGTGAAGGAACTTTATCAAATGGAATCGTCACATTTGAAAGAGTAAACTACATCGCCGAGCTTGAAAACAATCTTCTGAGTATTTCTCAGATTTGTGATCGTATGTATACAACGCACTTTACAGATAAGGAATGTTTGATCTTGAAACCAGGATTTGTTGTTCTCGAAGAGTGGGTTATCATGAGAGCACCTAGAGTCAATGATCTGTACGTGTTGGACATGAGTGTAGCAACTACTACCACGGGTCAGGCTCACTGTTTTATGTCAAGAGCAACGGAAAAAGAATCGCAATTGTGGCATCGAAAGATGGGTCACATTCACCTGAGAAAAATGAATCACCTGGTGCATAACGACTTAGTTATTGGTGTTCATGTGAAAGGTTTTCATCTTGAGGGTGAGTGCATTAGCTGTGTCAAAGGCAAGCAAAAGAAGAAATCTCACCCTGGGAAGAAAGTGAACTCAGTCTCGAGACCGTTAGAGAGACTTCATATGGATCTATTTGGTCCAGTAAACGTTAAAAGCATAACTGGAGATCTCTACTGTCTAGTAGTAACAGATGATTACTCGAGATTTTCATGGGTATCCTTTCTAAAGTCAAAAGATGAGACATTTGAAAGTTTGATGACGTTGTTCAGAAAAATTGAAAACTTGTACCAAACTCGAATCAGAAGAATCAGGAGTGACAACGGTACAGAGTTCAAGAACAACAAGATGGAAGAATATTGTGATGAGAGAGGTATATTGCAAGAATTTAGTGCTCCTTACACTCCACAGCAAAATGGAGTAGCTAAAAGAAAGAACAGGACGCTAATTGAAACAGCTAGGACGATGCTTGCTGATTCCAAACTACCAGTCAACTTTTGGACAGAAGCAGTATCAGCCGCTTGCTATACGCTCAACCGGGTTCTAACAGTGAAGAAATTCAACAAGACATGTTTCGAGCTGATCAACAACCGCAAACCGAACCTGAAGTATCTGGAACCGTTTGGGTCTCCCTGCACAGTTCTAGAACCTTTTTGTAAATTTGGTGCAAAGAGCATTGAAGGAATTTTCGTAGGTTATGCAAGTCATTTGAAACGAGTCTTTGTTCCAAGCCTAAAGCGGATCATCGAAGCACATAATGTTGAGTGTCAAGGTTATACCATGCCACCGCAGAATCCAGGCGACTCATGGCGTTTTAATTACGATACTTTGTGGGATTCGTTTGACATAGAAGAAGAATCAGATTTCTTTGACGAGTTGGATATTTTGAGAGAATATGAAGAATCACAAGAAAGGTTTCCAGCTGAGTATTCTAGACGTCAAAATCGAGCTTCCAATGACGATGAAGCCGGTCCAAGTAATGCTGGAGAAGATGGTGATATTCAACAAAATCTTGACAATCAGACGGCAGTCAATGATAATCAAGAATCTGAAGATAGACCTATATTTGATCGTGGTGATTCAGATTCTGAGGGGGAGCAGATCCAGATATCAAGTCAAACAATTCCAGTCAGTGAACAAGGTGCAAATCAGAATGTTACAAAATTTGAAGGCGAGGTAGATGTTCAAGGCGAGGTGATGCCGAGAACTATTTCGTACCATCCAGAAGAGTTGATAATTGGAGAATTACAATCAGGCGTTCGCACTAGACGACAAATTGACCAAGGCCTTACTTGTTTTTATTCTACAGTTGCTTCGTTACAAACTGTTTTCACTTATTTGTTTTATTTCGCAGATTGAACCGCGAACATACAAGGAAGCATTAACTGAAGATTCTTGGGTCAACGCGATGCAAGAGGAGCTGAGTCAGTTTGAGAAGTTAGGAGTGTGGAAATTGGTAGACTTGCCTGATGGTCACAGGAAGATAAACACCAAGTGGGTGTTCAAGTGTAAGAGAGACGATCGAGGGGTTATTATTTGTAACAAAGCTCAACTCGTATTCCAGGGCTTTAGTCAGCAGGAGAGTATATATTTCACTGAAGTATATGCTCCCGTTGCTAGACTTGAAGCAATCAGAATCTTCCTAGCATTTGCATCTTGGAAAAGTTTTAAAGTTTATCAGCTAGATGTTAAATCGGCGTTTCTTTATGGGAAGGTAAAAGAGGAGGTATATGTCGGACAGCCACCGGGCCTTACCGATCCAATCCATAAAGACAAGGTTTACTTACTGGATAAATCGCTATATGGTTTACACCAGGCCTCGAGAGCTTGGTATGAGACATTGTCTCAACACTTACTTGCCAACAGTTTCATCCGTGGAAAAGTGGATGCCACTCTCCTCACCAAAGAAGTCGACGGACATCTTCTGATAGTTCAGATATACGTGGACGACATCATATTTGGGTCAACAAAAGAAAATCTGTGCAAAGATTTCAAAAGAGTTATGAAGCAAAAATTTGAAATGTCATCGATGGGTGAGATGAAATTCTTCTTAGGACTTCAGGTTGATCAACTGCCTAAGGGAATTTTCATACATCAGACGAAGTATGTTCATGATATCTTAGAGAAATTTGGGATATCAGGTTCTACTCCAGCTTCCACCCCATTAGCGACGAACCATGGGATAAACCCTGATCTCACCGGAGAGAAGGTAGATGAAACATTGTATCGCTCCATGATCGGATCGCTTATGTATTTGACAGCTTCTAGACCCGATATCATGTATCCAACCTGCCTCGCAGCAAGATTTCAATCTAACCCGAGAGCTTCGCATATGGTGATTGTGAAAAGGATATTACGCTACCTAAAAGGAACTCCATCATTGGGGTTGTGGTATTCAAGAGAAGGCGATTTCATGCTCGAAGGGTATTCCGATTCCGATTTCGGATGCTGCAAAGTTAACGCTAAATCAACAACAGCGGGGTGCCAGTTTTTCGGATCACGATTGGTCACCTGGCAATGCAAGAAGCAGACCCCTGTAGCTTTATCTACATGTGAAGCTGAGTATGTATCTGCTAGCAACTGCTGCTCTCAGATCTTGTGGATCCAGCAATAGATTCGCGACTACGGTTTGCAATTTCTTAACACCCCTATCTTTGTTGATAATGAGGTAGCGATAAACATTACAAAAAGTCCTGTTCATCACGCTAAAACGAAACACATTGAAATTCGTCATCACTTCATCCGAGATTTTTTCGAGAAGAACTTGATACGAATTGAGAAAATCCACATTGATGAACAAAAAGCTGATTTACATACCAAAGCTTTTTGATAAACTCGTTTTCAATATCTTTTAAAATTGAATGGTATGAATCTTTTATCGGTGTCGGAGGAGATTCTTGGCGTAGATGAAGGTACCACTGTGGATGATGTTGAGAAGCAATCTGCAATGGTTTGTCGATTTTTTAGAGAGACTTCATATGGATCTATTTGGTCCAGTAAACGTTAAAAGCATAACTGGAGATCTCTACTGTCTAGTAGTAACAGATGATTACTCGAGATTTTCATGGGTATCCTTTCAAAAGTCAAAAGATGAGACATTTGAAAGTTTGATGATGTTGTTCAGAAAAATTGAAAACTTGTACCAAACTCGAATCAGAAGAATCAGGAGTGACAACGGTACAGAGTTCAAGAACAACAAGATGGAAGAATATTGTGATGAGAGAGGTATATTGCAAGAATTTAGTGCTCCTTACACTCCACAGCAAAATGGAGTAGCTGAAAGAAAGAAGAGGACGCTAATTGAAACAGCTAGGACGATGCTTGCTGATTCCAAACTACCAGTCAACTTTTGGACAGAAGCAGTATCAGCCGCTTGCAATACACTCAACCGGGTTCTAACAGTGAAGAAATTCAACAAGACATGTTTCGAGCTGATCAACAACCGCAAACTGAACCTGAAGTATCTGGAACCGTTTGGGTCTCCCTGCACAGTTCTAGAACCTTTTTGTAAATTTGGTGCAAAGAGCATTGAAGGAATTTTTGCGGGTTATGCGAGTCCATTGAAACGAGTCTTTGTTCCAAGTCTAAAGCAGATCATCGAAGCACATAATGTTGAGTGTCAAGGTTATACCATGCCACCGCAGAATCCAAGCGACTCATGGCGTTTTAATTATGATACTTTATGGGATTCGTTTGACATAGAAGAAGAATCAGATTTCTTTGACGAGTTGGATATTTTGAGAGAATATGAAGAATCACAAGAAAGTTTCCAGCTGAGTATTCTAGACGTCAAAATCGAGCTTCCAATGACGATGAAGCAGGTCCAAGTAATGTTGGAGAACATGATGATATTCAGCAAAATCTTGACAATCAGACGGCAGTCAATGATAATCAAGAATCTGAAGATAGACCTATATTTGATCGTGGTGATTCAGATTCTGAGGGGGAGCAGATCCAGATATCAAGTCAAACAATTCAAGTCAGTGAACAAGGTGCAAATCAGAATGTTACAAAATTTGAAGGCGAGGTAGATGTTCAAGGCGAGGTGATGCCGAGAACTATTTCGTACCATCCAGAAGAGTTGATAATTGGAGAATTACAATCAGGCGTTCGCACTAGACGACAAATTGACCAAGGCCTTACTTGTTTTTATTCTACAGTTGCTTCGTTACAAACTGAGTTTTCACTTAGTTGTTTTATTTCGCAGATTGAACCGCGAACATACAAGGAAGCATTAACTGAAGATTCTTGGGTCAACGCGATGCAAGAGGAGCTGAGTCAGTTTGAGAAGTTAGGAGTGTGGAAATTGGTAGACTTGCCTGATGGTCACAGGAAGATAAACACCAAGTGGGTGTTCAAGTGTAAGATAGACGATCGAGGGGTTATTATTCGTAACAAATCTCAACTCGTAGTCCAGGGCTTTAGTCAGCAGGAGAGTATAGATTTCACTGAAGTATATGCTCCCGTTGCTAGACTTGAAGCAATCAGAATCTTCCTAGCATTTGCATCTTGGAAAAGTTTTAAAGTTTATCAGCTAGATGTTAAATCGGCGTTTCTTTATGGGAAGGTAAAAGAGGAGGTATATGTCGGACAACCACCGGGCTTTACCGATCCAATCCACAAAGACAAGGTTTACTTACTGGATAAAGCGCTGTATGGTTTACACCAGGCCCCGAGAGCTTGGTATGAGACATTGTCTCAACACTTACTTGCCAACAGTTTCATCCGTGGAAAAGTGGATGCCACTGTCTTCACCAAAGAAGTCGACGGACATCTTCTGATAGTTCAGATATACGTGGACGACATCATATTTGGGTCAACAAATGAAAATCTGTGCAAAGATTTCGAAAGAGTTATGAAGCAAAAATTTGAAATGTCATCGATGGGTGAGATGAAATTCTTCTTAGGACTTCAGGTTGATCAACTGCCTAAGGGAATTTTCATACATCAGACGAAGTATGTTCATGATATCTTAGAGAAATTTGGGATGTCAGGTTCTACTCCAGGTTCCACCCCATTAGCGACGAACCATGGGATAAACCCTGATCTCACCGGAGAGAAGGTAGATGAAACATTGTATCGCTCCATGATCGGATCGCTGATGTATTTGACAGCTTCTAGACCCGATATCATGTATCCAACCTGCCTCGCAGCAAGATTTCAATGTAACCCGAGAGCTTCGCATATGGTGATTGTGAAAAGGATATTACGCTACCTGAAAGGAACTCCATCATTGGGGTTGTAGTATTCAAGAGAAGGCGATTTCACGCTCGAAGGGTATTCTGATTCCGATTTCGGATGCTGCAAAGTTAACGCTAAATCAACAACATCGGGGTGCCAGTTTTTCGGATCACGATTGGTCACCTGGCAATGCAAGAAACAGACCCCTGTAGCTTTATCTACATGTGAAGCTGAGTATGTATCTGCTAGCAGCTGCTGCTCTCAGATCTTGTGGATCCAGCAATAGATGTGCGACTATGGTTTGCAATTTCTTAACACCCCTATCTTTGTTGATAATGAGGTAGCGATAAACATTACAAAAAATCATGTTCATCACGCTAAAACGAAACACATTGAAATTCGTCATCACTTCATCCGAGATTGTTTCGAGAAGAAGTTGATACGAATTGAGAAAATCCACACTGATGAACAAAAAGCTGATTTACATACCAAAGCTTTTTGATAAAACTCGTTTTCAATATCTTTTAAAATTGAATGGTATGAAGCTTTTATCGGTGTCGGAGGAGATTCTTGGCGTAGATGAAGGTACCGCTGTGGATGATGTTGAGAAGCAATCTGCAATGGTTTGTCGATTTTTTACTTGTTTTGGTATTTAGGGGGAGGTAGTTATATTTTTAGAAAATACAAAAACAATAAAAAAATTCAAAAATCCAAAAACATGAGATATTTTAAAATCCAAAAACAATAGAAAATTGAAAAAGAGCTTGTGTAAAAAGGGAAAATGATAGTACATTGGTTTGATAGTTACAGTATGCTAAAGATATGGAAAGTTTAAAAGTCTTAAGCAGTCTCGCTGATGATGTGCCGATAGGTTTTTACACATTTAGTAGGTTTGTTCGGGATATAAACCTAAATCATTACTTGCTTATTTCGTGGGGAACACTACTTGGATATATAGGTAACCCCTGAAATCTTGTTTGAAAGATCCCTTTTTCTGAAATTCTAGGTCTTTATACTCAGTGATATCTGGGGTATTATTCCGGGACTTCTGATTTTGCGGAAGCAATGGCCTAGTCCCCGTATAATACTTTCTGTTTGCTTGAAATATAGCACCGCCCTCAGTACAAAAATGATGAAACATTGAAAAATGCTAATCATGTGCTGTTGAAGAAAAGATCCTCTAAAGGGGACACACCTAAAGTCGAAGCCATCATCTCTCTGATTTTGCGGAAGCAATAGCCTGAGCTCTCATGACCCTCGCATTTTAACCCCTTACAGATATCATCTGTGGTATACTCACCTGTAAGACTGAATATTGGGATTTGGATACGGGAGTATATTCAAGAGGTGGGACACATGAATGAGTTTAAGTTTTTAATTCACCTAATTTGTATCCTGGACAGATTGAAATTTGGGTGAGAATTTAAGTGGATCAGTATATCGACAATCTAAGCGAATTGTTTAATTCTTAGTATGAAATCAAAGCTTAACGGTACTTGTGACTTGTCGAAAGCTGATATGATTCCCTAACACGCTCACCAAAAATATGTTTGTAAATAGTTTACATTTACTGCATTTCATTTCTGTTTAGCTTTCTAGTTTAGAAACTTTATTTCAAAATCCAAAAAGATTTTATATTTCTGCTTTATTTTCCGACAAACCAAAGTGGAAAGTTGATCTTCAGATTCGAAGTTTGAAGCAGATGCAGGAAGTTTCTGAGCTGGGCAAAAGAGTTGTGAGCTTAATATGTTAAATCTGTTTAATGAAAAGTCAAAACAAGTTCATTAAGTTGAAACTTGTAAATTTCAGAAAAATGTTTTTAAAAATGTTGAGCAAAAGTCAGTTTTCGTCTTGGATCATCCAAGGTCATTAAGTTGGCCTTGGTAGATATTTGAGTACTCAGGGTCATTAACTTGGACCTGAATACTTAAGTGGATTATTAAAACTGATAAAAACAAGAAAGGTTGTTAAAAGTCAATAGATTGTAATGTTATATTGTTGAGAAACAGGAAACAAAATCCCCATGGCAAAGTTTGTGTAAAGTTTGAACCAGAATTTGAGCTCCAGCATATTGAAAGGGGGAGTCTACATTCTGGATCAACATTCAAAGGGGAGTTTGAAGACAGAGATTGAAGGATGCTTACAAAGTCAGACATTTTGGACAGAGTAAGAAGAAAGACAAAGACTAAAGACTGAAGATTTGATGCTAAAGACTTCGTCAACATCCAAGGGGGAGTCTGTTGGTGCATAGATGTCTGTTAACTTCGTCTTTATAGAGTCTTGTGTCTAGATAGGATAAATCAGTGTTTAGCAGGTTAGAAAACAGGTTTTGGATGTTAATGGGTAATTTCGCACGAAATTACATAATGCTATTTCGCATGAAATTACACTTGGTAATTTCGTACGAAATTAGCATTACCTATTTCGTACGAAATTAGCTGCCCTATAAATACTCAACCTGCTGATTCATTTGTAACGGTCTTGATTTCAGAGCTGAGGTGCTGCCAGTTTGTCAAACGATCAGAATTGCTTTGAAATCATTAATAAAAGGATAATTAAAAGGAATTAAGCTGTTTCACATCTATATCATTGATTCCACCTTTGATATGGATTGTAAACTCTTCTGATTGACTCGTTAGGGTCACACGACGATCCAACAATTATAGCAAATACTCATTGCTTCATTTCTTGAAAAATCATAGGTTACGCATGCATCGTTTGTTACGTATGTGGTCTTGTTTCGAATAAGCGTTTCATCAAAGTTCAAATATTATTTCGCTAAAACTAATCATTGAATTGTGATTCGAATGACCCGCATTATTGTAATGCTTGGCTCTTTTGTTATCAAGTCAACATACTTTCTTGAAACTTCTTTTCCTTTCCAGTTACATACATGGTTTATCTTTGCAACCATGCCGAAATTTCCTTGTCGATACATATATTTATTGTCGGATTGTGCTGAAACCAAGTTCGGTTGTTTGAACTTGTCCATTACACGTATTCAATTCAAGACACCATGTGATGTATTGAGAACATCATATTCGAATTCGTATTAACAAGAATTTCATGTGTTCCGGGTCGTATAGACTTGTTTGGTCTACGACTCTATTAAGTCATTTGTTGATTTTGACACCTTGTGGTGGTACTTTCACTAGATTGAAGCTTGCGCTAATCTCATTTACACATCTCATACACAGATTAAATTGTTTATTTATTAACTCGCTTTAAATCCGCTCAGATTTATCATGATAAAGCAGTCTTAACGCAATTGTGAGTTAAGACAATGGTGCATGAATTCATTTTTCCAGTGTACCTCCTAACGGTTCTTTCATTATCGATCGAATGCCTTGCGATATTTATTGCTTTTTCATCTTCGATCGAAAACAGTAGTTCTTTGGTGCTCCATATTCAATTGAAAATCCTATGACATCGTTCGAAACAAATCTTTAGATTTGCTTCATTACGCTTTCATTTGATTTCAAACACGGTGAACTTGTTCAATCACCTCTACTATTGAATTATGTCATTCACTACGACACCTTGTGGCGTCGGTATAAACTTGTAGCTTGTGCTAATCATGGCCAACCGTTTCACGCGAAACTACGTATACTTTTCGTTTGACTAGTCATTTAAACACTCTTAATGCAACTACGAATTAAGACAATGACACACCAGGTTCGGGTGTATTTCATTTCGGTGTATTCTCGCAATTCAATAATGTCAACACGCTATTTTATCCGTGTATTTGTTTGAAAGTTGACGGATCATTTTCATGTTACTATTACATTTAAGCTTGAGGATTATGAGTTCATCTAGTGGATGCTATTGTTTCTAGAACTCATTTGCATATTGAGAAAGGTTGTTGGGAATTGTATTAGTTGAAACTACTCTGATTGAACCCCTATTAACAAAGTCACACTAATTGTTGTAATATGTCTTTGGATTCACCTGATTCGAATTGGTCCTGATTCGGTTTAGTGGTTATTCACCTTGGTATTATACATATCCATCTACGCATAACGTAACTCTAAGGAGTTAACGTAGTCTAAATTTCGAGGAAGAAATTTTCTTAACGGGGGGAGAATGTGACAATTGTCAAAATTCCATGTATCCGTACAATTATTAAACAGTAATTATGACTTAATGACTGTGCTGATTTACAATTAATGACATGAATAGCTTCCTGATTATTGTCCTATACATACATGTGCATCACATATTGCATAATGTCATATCGTTATTGCATGCAACACTTTATTGATTCAAATGATGCACGAAACAATGTTAGCACAGTTAACAGACAAATCAGAAAAATGCTGACGGAGTTCAGTACATAGACAAACATGGTATTGAGACATAGAATGAGCCAGAAACCAAGTGTTACACTAGTATAGTGTGTAGGAAAGTAAGGATCATAAAACTGCCTTCCTTGTGACAACCCTCACTAAACCAGGTATCCGTACGACTTAATTAATAATTAATTACTGCTTAATTACTGTGCTTGTTTGAAATTACTGATGAACTGCTACTTGATTTCTGATACATGCATATACCTGCATCATACTTTACTTACCGTCACTACATTATTTACATGCTGAACCTTAGTAACAAACATGATGCACAAAAAAAGCACAGTAGCACTATGAACGGATAACCTATTGAACATGCTGATAAAGCCAGCATCAAGCAGACACTGCCTCTAAGGCCTGTATGAGCCAGAAATATTTTACTACACTAGTGGTGAGTGTAGGGATACAAGGGTTGTAGAACTGCGTCTCTAGGAATAAATTACAGTGACCGGATGTGCCTAAAACGTACTCTAAGTACAAAATTCAGCATTTGGCTAACTAATAAAGTGCCAAAACATGAGGAAAATATTCCCGACACTTTGGAGGAATAAGTTGTGTCACTAAAAAGGGTATTAACGACACTTTAAAGCTTGTTTAACGCTTTAACGGATTACTATCCAACCGAACAACCGGACTATACCCGGAACATGAAAATATTGTTAATAACATTACTTATCTTTTTCTGAGCCAGTTAGGGTCCCTGAATACCCTAACACCCGCAATAAAGCACAACATACTAATAACCGAGTTAACCTCCACACTTAACTAACTAATACCTAATGTTTAGTTACAATCTAACCGAATACCCCCCCCCCCCCTCAACCAAAACGTCCCCAAGAGGGGACACCTCTTGTCCTTTGTTGATTTGTTTATTCACTTATGATTAATATCTATTAGACATAAGAACCCTTGGATAATGATCATTTTATTTGTCTATAAGTTCATGTCTTAGCACATTATCACTTTCATCACAAACTCAACAACACACACACTCTCTCTCCCTCTCTAATAACTCTCGGCCGAACACCCCTATCCATCCATCAATTTTTCGAGCTTTGATCTTGCTATTCCAAGTATCTACAAGTGTTAAGGATCACCTACAAGGAAGCTTGGTGCAATCTGAAGGCGAAGGACCTCACCCCATTGCTTTTATCCACTCATTCTTCGACTAGTTTCTTCCCTAGCCTCGAGCTAGTAGTAAGTTTCTTGAATCACACTCTCGAACTATTTTGAAGTGGTTAAAATGTTATGTAACGGCTAAAACTCGTAAACATACAAGTTGATACATAAAAGTCTACAAAAAAATGCTAGTAATGATGGTTAAAAGCTTGTTTGTTGTGTAAAACTTGTAGTATTTGATTTGTGTAGTTATTTGGACCCGATCTATGTTGTGGTAGCTCGGATCATCGTTTAACCCGGATTGGTCATGATCTTGGATCATGACATAAGGTTGTTTTGGAAGTAACAAGGGTCAAAGGATGAAACTCTACCACACACGAATCATGAACTTGTGTAAAAGCGATTTAGCTTGTGAAATAGTGTTTAAAACTAGTAGATCTACGGATCTACAAGCGGTATTTTCAAAGAACCAAGTATCAAAGAAACCATATTTTTCTAAAAATGGATCTTACATGAGCAAGAATGATTTTTAGAACACACAAGTGTGTAAACACTTGTGTAGCACTAAGTTTCGACAAAATAACTATCTTTGTAAAAATTGATAAGAAGTTGTAAAGATGGAATTTCTTTAAAAACGGGGTTTTTACGAAACCGGATTGATTTATATAAAGATCCACTAAAAGTAATGGAATTTACTTTATATTCTTGGATAAAACGCAAGTTCATGTAATTTATGCGATATAAATATTTATTTACTAGTTTGTTGTTTTGGACATTGTTTTGATTGAATGAAAAGAATGTTGGTTTGATTTATAAAAGAAAATGATGCGCTTGAGAGCGTGGCCACCTCCAGTTACAGAGGAAACTCTGGCGAAATTTTTCTAAAAACCTAACACTTAGAATTATTTTCACTATAAGTGTTAGAAATACTTCTCGACATGTTTTCAAAATATAAGTTTCGCCACGACTTTATTTACAAAATATCGGAGGTGGGATTTTCACAAAAATTAAACGTGATAAATATATTTAGTAAATATATTTTTTTTTTCACAACGTTACTTGTCATTATTTGCGAAGATACATAAATATTATTTTTAGGGTAAAAATAATATTATCGAATGTTAACGAATCTAAAATAATACGAGCGCTTTCACGATAAATATATAAGTTACACCGGTAATTATTATTATCACTCGATCGTTAAAACGTAACTTACACATTTTAAGGAAATATTCATGAACGCGTATTTTTGTTAAAGTATTATTTTGGGGAAAATTATGTGTAATAGAAAATATAATATTTTTGAGAAGAATATTTATATTTGGGATTAGAAATAAAATATATTTTAAGTGAGACTTAATAATATATTTCGAAATTATACGAACACACATGTATTAAATCCCCCATCCTTGGGAAGGAAAATGATTACCAAGTATACAGAATGTAAACACGAAATAGTTGTCTAACTATTTCCCGAAAACTTAAACCTTAAAGCTAAGGCACGGCCGTCCGTCTAATAGAGTTAGTACGTGTAGGTCGTCACACAGCTGCTTGATTTGGAGGTATACTTGGTAGAGACGCACCACTGTGAGTTCATATCCCCCTTTTCTCTTAACTGTTTTCAGTTTTCTAAACTACGGGGGTGAAATACATGTTACTTTGATTACAAGTACTTTATACATGGTATGGTTAGCGTAAGGAGGTTTACTACTTAGATCATGTGAGTGGGTAGGAGCAACATGAGGCCATTAGTCCTCATGGTAGGACCGAGGGACAGGAGCGGTAGATCTATCTGGGTGTAGTGAGCCCAGCCCCAGGCCAAACTAGAAACGGACCTCGGGGTGACTTTGTGCCCGACGCATAAATCTGCTAGGTTTGAGTCTCCCCTACTTGCACTTCACACATATCAGTGGCCTTGCAAACCATTGGTGATCTCAATTCCCTTATGTGCTACATACCAGGATTTTTATACTTACAAAGGTTTATTTACTCACTTACACATGAACTCGCTCAACATTATTGTTGATTTTTCAACTTACATGTATTTCAGGGAATTAAAGGATCTGGCGCGGTATGACACGTTTTCCCGCTGCACTAGTTACGAGGTCATCCGGGTTTAGGGAATGTGACTCTTTCCTGGACAAGTCACAGTCCTTAAACTATGCTTATGTTATGTTGTGTTTGTTGAACAATGTTTATGTCGTTAGGATGTGTTTCCGTTAAGACAATGTTATTGTATTTGGTTTTCAAAACTTAATCGAATGGATGATCTTGCATGGTTTTATTTCATATAGCTTTGTTATGGTTAAGCTATGGTATTAAGAAGTCACACCAAATTAACCACGCTTCCGCAAAGCCAGGGTGTGACATTCCTAGAGATAGTTTAAGTGCCGGAAAGTGCCTAAACTCACATAAACTGCAGAATTCTGCAGAATTAAGCAAAATTCAGCATTTAAACAACTAAATATCATGCAGAAATATGGTTAAATGGTCCAGAATGCTTTCCTAAGTGTCGGGAATCACAACTGTCACAAAAGGTAACATAAAGCACACTAAACTGCGTAGTTTAGCACCTTAACGAACCGGTAACCAACCGAACAACCAGACACTACCCGAAACACCAAATTTTCACTAGAAGCATTGTTTTATCATTTCCGAGCTAGTTATGGTCCCCGAACATCATAACACACTATATAACATTATAACAACTAATATCCTAACTAAAACACTTATAATCTAACTAACTAACTTAACTAACCATTTCAACTTAACCAAGACCCCCCATAACTACACGGTTACAAGGTGGCCCCCACCTTGATTTTATTTGCTTATTAAATTTGATCTTGTCTCTTGCTTTTGATGACACATTACACAATAGACTATAATGTGTTGGTGGATTTTATAAGAAACCACAAGTGCCTTAACTTCTCATTTTCACACAACAGACTTCACTCCATCTTCTTTTTCTTCCCCCTCTTGCTCTTGGCCGAAACCACACACCACACCACCATCATTTTTCACTTCATTTCATCCATTCTCAAGGCATACAAAGGTGTAAGAAGCTTGCATAAGGAGCTAGGAGCCTTTGGAAGTGGAAGGACCTCTCACGCAAGCTTTTAATAACAACATTCATCTTCATCTTCATCTTGTGTTCATCCCTAGCCTTGAGCTAGTAGTAAGGTCATCTTAATCCTATTTTACATCTAGTTTAGTTGGTTAAAAGATGTTACAAGAAACTAATCATGAAGAACACTATTAATCAAGAACATAAATCTTAAACATAAGACTAAAAATCATAAGAATACATGTTGTTTAAGTCTATGTGTGAGTATTGATTGATGATTACTTGTGTTTATGATGTTAAACATCATATGAACTTGTTAGATGGTGATTAAAGACATAATCTAGCAAGATGAGAGGATGATTATGTTAGAAATCAAAGTGATCATCCTTATGTAAAAGCATGAACTTGAAGTATGAAATGTTTTTTCTTGAATAATGATGATCAAAGTGAATATAAGTCTTGTAAATATGTGATTTCAAGAATGATTTTCTCAAGAAACTAAGTTAAAATACAAGATTTACATAAACTTGGTTCTTAAAGAAACTAATCACATTTTTAGTGGCTAATCAAGTGTAGAAACATGTATTTAACAAGAAAAATTCAAGAAGAAATATTTTTAGAAAATTATTTTACAAGTTGTAAACATATAAATTCTTCAAGAATGATGTTTTTAAATAAATAACCACACTTTAAAGGGTAACTAAGCTTACTAAACACACTAGTAAGTTACAACAAATTTTTATAAATTTTCAATTTAATGAAGTAGTGATTAGGGCTTGATTATGGCACTTGGTATGTATTATTTGATTTGTTGTTGATTGTGATGATTTATAAAAGAAAATGATATGCTATGAAAGCATGGAAACCTCCATTTTTAAGGGGAAACTATGGCAAAAAAAATTTCTATAATTTAAACACTTAGAAAAATATTTTTAAACAAATATTTACAAGTATATTTTTAACCATGATTTTTATATAAAGTTTGCCATAAATTTTGTTACAAAAATTACCAAATATTGGAGGTTGGTTTTTGATAATAAAAGTGACTAAATATGTATTTAGGAGAATATGTATTTAGATGTCACCTTGTGTGTGATTATTTGTATATTATGTGTATTAGTTATATTATTTTAGGACTTGAAATAATATAACTCACCATAATTCCAAGAGAATAAATATACAATTTATACCCAAAATATTGGAGAAACCAAACAAGTAATATAACTTACATAAATATTCTGGAATTAAATTCATGAGTATATTTTGGTAAACGGTATTTTGGACACCAAGAGAACAAAAATATGATTTTTACAATTATCACAAAAATATATCATATTTTTGACAAGAAGAAAATATAATATTTTTGAGTAAAGAAAAATATAAATGTTTTCTTGAATTACTAGAAAATATATTATTTTTGGAGAAAATATATATTTTCTTAAATAAACTTAGAATATATTATTTTTGGGTGAAAAATGGATTTATAAATATTTTCTAAGATAATCTTGAAAATATATTATTTTTGAGGTTTACATGAAAATATAAATATTTTTGCCAAGAAGAAGTATAGATAAAGTTCTATAAATGATTTCTTAAAATATATATTTTGAGAATATATATTGGTGAATTTTTATTAGAAATATTATTCGGGATAAACTAATACAAAAATTAAGTATAAGAATACTTAACAAGCACAATAAAAATACGTATTCTCGTACGTATAAATATGCACCGGAATAGCCACCGATACTTGGCAAAAATATACAAGTTTACGAATACGCGTATGAATACACCCATCCTTGGGGTAGATATACATGTACAAATACATTAAGTGTTAAGTTAAAATATATTATTTTAACTCATATTTCAAAATTTAATAAATATAATTCAAGTTAAAATATTTATTATTTTAACAAATAATTATATACTTTGGAATAATACTTATGACACAAAGAAACGTAACTCAAAGATAGTAACTAAGACTAAAGTCAAGGCACGACCCATCCGTCTAATAAACCGTAGCACGTTTGTAGGTAGTCGTGCGATTGAGAAGCAGCTTTGAGTTATACCGAGATACGAGACGCAAGATTGTGAGTTCATGTCCCCCTTTTCTTTTAACTGTTTTTAGTTTTATAACTTCAGGGGAGAAATACATGTTACAAATGATTACGATTACAAATGGTATGGTTAGTTAAGGAATGAACTGTTAGATCATGTGAATGGGTAGGTGAGTAACTAAAGACCATTAATCCTTGTTTAAGGACCGAGGGGCATGAGTGATAGATCTATTGGGTGTTGCGAGCCCCACCCATGAGCCCGCGGGTTGGACCATGAGGCGATTATGTAGTTCCCGCCGGATGGCCCGGTACAAAATACGCATAAAGGATTGAGCCATTCCTACACCGTTGCACACATATTAATGGCCTTGCAAACCATTAATTGATCTGTTTCCTTGTTGCTTTCATACCAGTTTACAAATACATACATACATACATACTTACAAATATTTACAAGGATGTTCTTGCGCACATACAAAACACATGAACTCGCTCAACTTTAGTTGATGTTGTCAAACTACATATATTTCAGGAAATTGATTATGGATCTGGCGGGCGTTCAAGATTTCAAGTTGTGTCTTCGAATAAAAGATGTCATCCAGTGTCGAAGGGTTTGGATTGTGCATCTTATCTTGGATAAGATACATAGTTCAAAGCCTAGCTTTTAGTAGTGTCTTTTGTTAAGTCCAGATTGGAACTTAAAACTTGGGTTGTTATGTACTTGAATTTGAAGTCTTGGTTTGTGGTTAAACAATGACGATTGTAATGTTTTGAAACTTAATTTATGGATGAACATCATGGTTGTTTGTTATGGTTGAATGCAATGATATTAAGCAAGTCACACATAATCACGCTTTCGCAAAAGTCAGGGTGTGACAGCTTTTCATACCTGTTTTCAAAGGAGTCTCTCAAATGTTTACAAAATTATCATTACTCATACAAAATGCATGAACTCGCTCAACTTTTGTTGATGTTTTCAAAATTACATGTATTTCAGGGAACAAGTTGGATCTTGGGCGCTGGCAGTGGCGGAGCTTGACCAAAAGTTTCGAGAGGGAGTAAAGTGATGGGACCCAAATTTTTTTCCTATCGTTATGTTTCGGGTCGGGTTGGGTTAGCTATTCGATTCAAGTCGGGTCAAATAATAATAGTTCCAAATAAAACAAAGTATATATTTACGAAACTACCCATCATTTATATACAAAGTTAATAAATATTTAGGATATACAATTTAGGAAAAATAATCGGGGGGCGATCCTATATAATTTTAAAATTTTCGGATAAAAATTGAAACTTATACACTTCTAACCAAAACATTGGGGTGGGCAGGTGCACCCCCGGGCACCCACTATACTTCGCCCCTGGGCGCTGGTGTTGTTTCGGGATGTAAATTTCAAGTTTAGATGTCATCCACTTTTGTTGGTTTGTAATTTAATCAGAGGTTGTGTCGTTTGAAACTTAAATGACGGGTTTATGTAATGTTTTGAACTTTATGAATGGATGAACATCATTTTGATCATATAGTTGTTTATTATAATCGAATGCAATGAGAACCGATCAAGTCACACGTAATCGCTTCCACAAAAGTCAGGGTGTGACAGTTTGGTATCAGATCTCCGATTGTAGTGAACTAGGATTCCTTCTCGAGTCTAGACTACAATCACTAGGACTCTCTCACGAAAACATTTTTTTTTAAAAAAAAAGGGTTTTTCATTGCATTTACAAAAGCGCCAAGATCCATGAGTCAAACATTTTTCAAAGGAAAGACTAGCAAGGACATTAGTAGGAAGGAGAATACCCCAATTAAAGTGCCAAATGCGGTATAGTCTATGTGAGGTAGACTTGCCAAAGACGAGATGACCCCCCTCCCCCGAAAGGACAAACGAGAGTTATATGTGACATGATGCATTTATTTGCCTGCGTATACTAAGGAACATATTTATTCATTGATATATATGCATATAAGTGTACGGAATAATTATTGACGTGAACGAGATACCTTCGACTTCGAAATTCTATTATTGTTCTTGACTCGCACAATGAGACTATTGACCTCGCGTTTATTGCGGAGCTCATGGATGAAGTGATTACCAAGCGAGACCTTGAGCTTGCTTCCGTAGAAGATGGCTGTTCTTCCCTCTAGAATGCGAAGGTGCCTGACTACGGTAGAGACGGCGAGGCGGATGAGGCAACCTTGGACAACACCCTCATCACTGGGACGAGGTCCCTGTGGCTTTTGCGAAATAGGATTGACGACACTCTTGACCAGAAAAGGAAGATGAAGTACTCATCTTGAAGGTGCCCCTCCAATTACTAGGAATTCTCCTTATTCCTATTACGTCTAAGCATTGTGCCTATTCACGCGTAACGATAATGGATGTTAGCGCGTGGACCACCATAATGGTCCTTTCCATGTCAAAGGTATAAAGACAGTAGTGTCCCCTTATTGGTTGATCATCTGCTTTGAACGAGGGAAAATTAGGGAGACCATGCAAGACAATTTATTATTACGGGGGCCCACGTAATAACGACTTGTAGTGCATGAAAATCCTGGTGGACTCTGCGGGTCAGGCTAATGATCATCACCCATTCAAAATCTCTAAGTGTCCAAACCCCCCATCTAATAGAACAATACCTAGATAGTTGCTATAACACACAACAAAGTAGGAAATTTGTCTTTGCCTACTTCGTGTCTGACACTTCTACCCGTATATGAGTCGTTTGGGAACCCATATCTAAGAAAGTGAAGATGACTAACACTCAGGAAAGATTCAACAACTTTACACTCTCTATCACCCCTATATTTGGTAGAAATGCACAACCCCCATCTCTTGGGAAGTATACCCATCTTTGTGAAACTAAAGACCTAAGAAGACCAATGTAGAAGGAAAATAACCACTACTTTCATATTATGGAACTTGTATGACCGAGGTGATGTAACCTCGAGTTCATTTTATTTTCCTCTGATAAAAATAATAAGTCAAGTTGTTAAGCATATGTGAAAGCTCAGTGGTTGTTTTCTTACCTATACATTGTTGATTATATATGCATGTGATATTAGGCGATTACATGTATTGCTTGTGGTGATATATACCTCATGGAAAATTATTGAATGTTGTCTAACCTATCCCATACCTTTTTGCGACACCTGGGTCACTGCGACCATCAAACAAATACCAAACCAATGAAATATTGTATTTCATACTTTGGATTTGTATAAATATGTGTATCATTTGCACATATCAAATTTTTGTTCAATTCCAAACTCTAAATCGCTTTCTGGAAGGTTATACGCGCACCGATGCGTAAATATAACCAGTTTAATGCAACAAACACTCTGGAATAGTGACATTGGATTAACATACCTTAAATAACCTTTACATAACTTAGAAATAAGTTTTGAAGGCTTTGGTATGGCAAAATCGAGTTAAATCGCTTACAGGGACTAAATTTGACAAACTGCGAAAGTATGCCAATTTGAACTGTAACAGACATTCCGAAACATGACCATAAGTTAAACATACCATAAATATCCTTTATATAGCTTAGAAATAGGCTTTGAGGGGTTCGGTGTGCTAAAATAAACTTTTGGGTCATTCAGGGACTAAAAGTGTCAAAAAGTTCACAAGTTTGCACTTTTGCGCATAACTCACGTTCTGAATACATCCGGGCATCCAAAAATTTAGGTAAGCACTAAAACATTTTATTTTAGTGTTTGGCATAAGAAAAATCCATTCGTCGCGTCATTTGGATCGTTTTTCGCGCTTATGCGCATTCCGTCGTAATTAACCGAACATCGCGATCGTACGACCAAACGAACCAACATCTGAGATATTTCTGAGCATGTTTTGAGTTCCCTATGCTTTAACTTCATTTTAGAGCCTTGAAATGAGGTTAACGGGGTTCAAACGCATCGAAAATAGCTTAAACGGGCTGCAGGGACCATTTCTGCCATTTTTGAAACTTTGCTGATACTGGTGGGCAGTGGCGTAGCGCGAGCACCTTATGCCTTGGCAGTGGCGCTACGCGACTGCCTAACCTGGATAGAAACATTGTATTTGGTCCATTTTCACTTTCGCACATGGTTTTGGCAATACCGTGGGCTCAAATGGTTTTGTAAAACCACTATCTTGAGGTGTATGGCCAAGATCAAATCACGGTTAACGAGGAACGATCTTAACGGCTCTATGAATCCTATAAATACCCCACCCCACTTCTTGCAAAAACCACTAGAATCTTGATTTGAGAAGCTCTAAGTTGAAACCATTGTTTCATACTTGAGCTACTTGGATCGAGGTTAGCATTCGGGGACCCTTCGTAAGTATTCCTTCGTTCTTTTATTGCTTTTCGAGTCTTTTCGAGTCTGAAAGTCAAACTTTGTTTGACTTTCTGCGTTGACCAGTTTATGGTCAATGCGAAGTTCGTTTGAACTTCGCAACGTGAGTGTAATCACGTTGGTTATAGTCCCTTGGGACTATGCCTACTGATTACCACGTTGTCTAGGGTCGTAGGGTAAGCGATCTAATAAATCGCTTATACCTTCGAACCCGACCCTTTTGGTCGATCATTAGGATCCGACCAAACACATTAGGTGGCCATAGTAGGTAGGGAATAACCTTCCGAGGTTATACCCTATGGTCACATCGTTTGAGTAGTTGTATGATAGGTAGTTTATATGCCTTAGGTAAATTACCAGAATACCCTTTTCATGTATAATTGGTAATTTAGCTTATGTAACCTAAACTTTTATACATAACTGATTATACAACATGATAAAACATGAATAGGCATATAATACTTGTCATAGGACTAGTTAGACGTCTCAAACGCGCTTTGCGCGCACGACGCGTTAAAGTAGCATAAGCTACCTTAATGGGTCGCGATGGGTCGAAAGCACTTAGGTTTGGTTTCATAGTAGTATGTAGGCTTTGTTAAACCATATTACATGAGTTCCCATACTCATCTGGTCTACAAGCCCTCATTCTATCCGATCTTCCGACTCAGGCCCGGTTTATTTATCTGGTTTTAGACTGCCGATTGATTCCGTGCTCCCTCTAGCTTTGCTTGGTTGTTGTTCAAGACCTCTAAGCATTCTCAGGCGAGTACATTATTCCCCTCTTTTACTGTTTTCAACTGTTTTGGGGTGACTCATATGTGCTAAATGTCTTAACAATGATTTCAAGAACGATTACAATGGTTTCAAAAACAATTACAATGTGGTTTCAAGAACGATAACAATGGTTTCAAGAACGATTACAATGGTTTCAAAAACAATTACAATGGTTTCAAGAACGATTTCAATAAAGTGAACAAACTTGTTGGTTGTAGTTACATAACCAATGACATTCATTAGCAATGATCAAGCCGACCAGTATTAGGTTATGGTACCATTGGATCTGACAAATCCCGTTATTCTCTATACCCATGGTTATGTGTGGGTATTTTGGGTAATGACTGAATCTGTAATTATTAATTTACTCTTTGGTAAGGGTTTGTTAAGAACGAGAACGAGTTGGAATGATGAACGAGTCAAGAAGGTTTGAATGTTATTAGAAAATCGACCATAAAGTAGTTTCATAATTAAAACAAGAACGATTTGAACGATTAAAACAACAAGAATGATTTGAACGATTTCACAAAATGTTTTAACGATTGGGTAAACATTTGGACATGATTTACATTTGATCATGCATTTCCACGAAACATAGTATTGATTTAAACCAAGTTTTACTTCAATACTTTGTTTTGTGCGTTTCACCTATGGTTTAGTTGATGCATTTCACTAGCCATACATATCATTTTGGTTACACATTACATGGTTTACATTTGACACAAACACTTTTGACATTGGTTATACATAACATGATTTACATCTTGACATGAACATTTTGACATATTATTCCAATACATTTGGCAGTTGGTTTACACATAGACATCTTACATTGTTGGTTTGGTTTGACTAAGTGATTTAAGTAACGAGGCGTGTGTAATATGATATAAGCATGGTGGATACGCCGCTGGTACTTCCTATATATAAGTGCTTATATGGTATTACATATCGTAGCGTTGTTTAAATCATTTCAATTTAAACATATAACATTTTATACAAATAACATACTTTTCACAATACATTGTTGTACAAACAACTTAACTTATACAAACTCATTTTACATGGTTATTCATTTAATCATGCATTATTCTCTTATTTATACATATCATCTGAACTTATTATTTTTCAAATGATTTACAAAGACAAAGCAAATTACAAGGTTCATGACTAAACATTTTCTTAAACAAAAGTCATGAATCTTATTTTCACAAAACCTATGTACTCGCCAGCATTTCCTTGCTGACCTCGTTTTCACATGTGTTTCAGGTATTGTTGAAAGATATCGATTGATAGGATGCATGCTCACATAGGACTGGACAAGGCCTTAGTGACTCAATAACAATGATAGACTATGTTTAATTTGTGTATTTAGATTTCCAGACGATGTAATTATTCAATGTTTAATAAAACGAAACACTTTTTGGTATCCATGGTTATGAAACATTAATTCTGTTACAACACTCCCCGACGTTTCCGCCACGTTTTGTATGTTACACGTGGTCGGGGTGTGACAAAAAAGATGGTATCAGAGCCAATGGTTATAGGGAATTAGGTTATTAGTAATGCTTTGACCTAGTCTATAACCTTCTTAGGACCCTAACGCGAGTTTACTTGCGTTTAGTCATAAAACAATACCGTCACCTATCCTTAGGCGACGACCACAACAAGAACATAAAAATTCAAAACCGCTTTGAAAACTAATCATCTGTTCTAGGATGATTGATTACTAGGTTTTGAACCCTCTATTGTAAGGTTTTGAACCCTCTGTTTTATGGTTTTGAACCCCTTTGAGTTTTCAAAATCTCGTCAAGGTTTTGGGTTTTAAATAATGTGAACACGTGCAAACTGGAAGGGTGAATGCCTGTATTCTGGGTTTTCTGTCTAGGCAAGCACTTCGTATATATCTCATCAGACGCGAGACCAGTTGTGCTTACCTGGGAATTCTTGGGATGAGTGTTCACTTATAGGCGAGCATGTCTTCGCGATACATTATTTTTGATCCATTTACTTTGGTTAGTCACTGTGTGTCGGTTGTTGCTTTGTAGTAACAAACAAATGACCACTATCCTTGCTTTCATCAGATTTGTTTCATCTCATTCTTTTCGTCTAATTCTCTCACTCGTTTGGTTTCATGTTTCCTCTTTTAGAATGCCTCCTCGACGCGAAAGCCAGATAGCGACTGCCGAATTGGCAGAAATCATTGCGCAGCAAATGGCTGCTCAATTCCCAAACCTCTTTGCTCAATGGAACCAAGCCAACAACAACAACAATGTTCCATGCAAATACAAGGATTTTAACCAGGCTAAACCACTCAAGTTTAGTGGTTCTGAAGGAGCGACTGGGCTTCTTCAATGGTTCGAGAGCATTGAGAATACTTTCCGCCACGTGCAGTGTCCTGACAATCGCAAGGTCGAGTTTTCTTCGAGTGTGTTTCAGAAGAGGGCTCTCACATGGTGGAACGGGGTTATGAGGGATCGTGGTGCAGAAGTTGCTCTAGCACAGACATGGGCTGAACTTAGGGCCCTTATGATGAGGGAATTCTGTCCTCGTCATGAGCAGCGAGCTTTGGAGAAGGAATTTGATGAGTTGAAGCAAGATAGTGGTGAGTACAGGGCGTATACTGATAGGTTTGAGGAGTTGAGTCTGCTTTGCCCGATAATGGTTACCCCACTCGACAAGGCTATCGAAAGGTACATCGACGGCCTACCTGACTCGGTACAAGACATCCTTACTGGTAGTAGCCCTACCACACTCCGTCAGGCGATCGAGTTAGCTGCGACATTGACTGAGTCACAGATTTGGAAGAATAAGTTACACAGAAAGGGTGACAAGGGTAAGAAGCAGGGGTCTGACAAGGAGGATAGCAAGAAAGGTCAAAACAAGAAGGGTAAGGAAGGTGAGACGTCAAAGAAATCAAGAAAGCGAAAGGGTGTTCAGAACTTTGTTGTTACAGCGCAGACTGCTCAGAACCCGCGGAACCCACTAGCTCAGCCACCTGCAAAGAAAGCATATGCCGGTACCGCACCTCATTGTGCACGCTGCAACGGTCATCACGCGGTACAACAAGCTTGCTGGCAATGCACGACGTGTGGTAAACTTGGGCATTTGACCAATGTTTGTCGTTTGGGACAAAATCAGGCTGCTCAGGTTCAAGCTCCGGTTCAAGGGAATGCTGCGAGATTCCCACTGGGGTCATGTTTCAACTGCGGAGAGATTGGTCACTTCCGCCACAACTGTCCGAGACTGGTGAATGCAAATGCTAACGCAAACCCAAATGCGAACGTCAACGTCAATGTGAATCCAGCACGTGGTCGAGTGTTTAACATCAATGAGGCACTCAATGATGAAGGAGTGAACAATTAGCATTTTGTATTTCCTCTGGTTGTTATCTTGTAACATTTAAAGACAATGCGGTTGTTATATAAATAAAAATTTGTGGTTTTATTTTTTAACTAATGCAATTGTATGAATGTTTGATCCAACCTTATGATGTCAACACAAAGAAAAAACTACTCGTGTGGTTCTGTCATTTTTATGATCACTTGTGATCTCCCTAAGAACCTCAAACACTTGTTTCTTTTAAATCTAAAGTATCTTATCATCTTGCACCGTTCGAGATGCAAGAATTATCAAAACAGCTTCAAGAGTTGTCTGATAAAGGATTCATCCATCCGAAATTTTCACCTTGGAGAAACTCCTGTCCTCTTTGTGAAAAGAAAAATGGATCTTTTCGAATGTATATCGATTAACGTAAGCCTAGTAAGCTTACCATCAAGAATCGATATCCCCTACCTTAAATCAACGATTTCTCCGATCAACTGCATAGCGTTTCATGCTTTTCCAAGATCGATTTGCGTTCTGGGTATCATCAACTTCGTATTCTCGAAGAAGATATTCCCAAAACGGCTTTCTGCACGAAGTATGGCCATTACGAGTTTACAGTCATGCCTTTTGGATTGACAAATGCTCCAGCCATCTACATGGACTTAATAAATAGAGTCTGCAAGTCTTATTTGGATCAGTTCGTCATTGTTGTTATTGATGACATCTTGATCTATTCATGTCCCGAGCCGATCACGATCAACACCTTTGTTGACAATGGAACCCCTAAAGAAGGAACAAACTTTTCGCTAAATCCTCCAAGAGGAAATTTTGGCTTAAAGAAGTTCAGTTTTTGGGTCATGTAGTCAACAAGCAGGGTATTCATGTGGATCCATCCAAATTGCTGCAATTAAGGATTTGATTCCTTGTATGCTTTAAATACCCATGTCCAAAGATAACAAATTTAAGGGTCAAATTAAACAATTATGCGATTATGCGATTATGCGATTATGTGATATGTGTTTATGTGTTCTCCTCTATGTTTTGTGTGATCCGATTTTCAAATCCTCATAGAATCTTTCATATCTTCATATGAGGGATTCATAGAAGGATATTCAAAAGGTACTACCTTAAATCCTTATGGGCTTCTACGTAGTAGTTAAGACCCTTGGGTTATATAGTACCATTCCATGATTCGATAAGAGACCCTTGAGTGGTCTAGTTAAAGATTGATTCAAGACCTGGTTAAGAATGGCATGTGATGATACAGCTGAAAGGAGCTTATGGTGGTCCAATCACACTCATCACAGGTTTGTTCATTTGGTTTTACCCTACACATTATAAAATAGACTGTGTGAACTGTGCAAGGAATTGTCTAATTATGGACGCGTACATAATTATGAAATTTAGTGCACAGAAACCCAGTAGGATTTATTATGTGTAAGAACCGATAGTGACAACAATAACAAAATGAGAACGATGTAATGGAGGTACGGTGGACGCACCAATGACGCTTCATATACTTGTATATAAGTGTCCCTCTTGCATTGAAAGCATAATGTTATTTAAAGTTACTAGAAGTTCAGAACCCTAACCAGTGTTGTTTTGTCTTTTCAACTTCATGTTTTCAAGCTCTCACAAGTTTCCTCTGATTAAATTTCGGGACGAAATTTCCTAAAGTAGGGGTGACTGTGACACCTGGGTCACTGCGACCATCAAACAAATACCAAACCAATGAAATATTGTATTTCATACTTGGGATTTGTATAAATATGTGTATCATTTGCACATATCAAATTTTTGTTCAATTCCAAACTCTAAATCGCTTTCTGGAAGGTTATACGCGCACCGATGCGTAAATATAACCAGTTTAATGCAACAAACACTCCGGAATAGTGACATTGGCTTAACATACCTTAAATAACCTTTACATAACTTAGAAATAAGTTTTGAAGGCTTTGGTATGGCAAAATCGAGTTAAATCGCTTACAGGGACTAAATTTGACAAACTGCGAAAGTATGCCAATTTGAACTGTAACAGACATTCCGGAACATGACCATAAGTTAAACATACCATAAATACCTTTATATAGCTTAGAAATAGGCTTTGAGGGGTTCGGTGTGCTAAAATAAACTTTTGGGTCATTCAGGGACTAAAAGTGTCAAAAAGTGCACAAGTTTGCACTTTTGCGCATAACTCACGTTCTGAATACATCTGGGCATCCAAAAATTTATGTAAGCACTAAAACATTTTATTTTAGTGTTTGGCATAAGAAAAATCCATTCGTCGCGTCATTTGGATCGTTTTTCGCGCTTATGCGCATTCCGTCGTAATTAACCGAACATCGCGATCGTACGACCAAACGAACCAACATCTGAGATATTTCTGAGCATGTTTTGAGTTCCCTATGCTTTAACTTCATTTTAGAGCCTTGAAATGAGGTTAACGGGGTTCAAACGCATCGAAAATAGCTTAAACGGGCTGCAGGGACCATTTCTGCCATTTTTGAAACTTTGCTGATACTGGTGGGCAGTGGCATAGCGCGAGCACCTTATGCCTTGGCAGTGGCGCTACGCGACTGCCTAACCTGGACAGAAACATTGTATTTGGTCCATTTTCACTTTCGCACATGGTTTTGGCAATACCGTGGGCTCAAATGGTTTTGTAAAACCACTATCTTGAGGTGTATGGCCAAGATCAAATCACGGTTAACGAGGAATGATCTTAACGGCTCTACGAATCCTATAAATACCGCACCCCACTTCTTGCAAAAACCACTAGAATCTTGATTTGAGAAGCTCTAAGTTGAAACCATTGTTTCATACCTGAGCTACTTGGATCGAGGTTAGCATTCGGGGACCCTTCGTAAGTATTCCTTCGTTCTTTTATTGCTTTTCGAGTCTTTTCGAGTCTGAAAGTCAAACTTTGTTTGACTTTCTGCGTTGACCAGTTTATGGTCAATGCGAAGTTCGTTTGAACTTCGCAACGTGAGTGTAATCACGTTGGTTATAGTCCCTTGGGACTATGCCTACTGATTACCACGTTGTCTAGGGTCGTAGGGTAAGCGATCTAATAAATCGCTTATACCTTCGAACCCGACCCTTTTGGTCGATCATTAAGATCCGACCAAACACATTAGGTGACCATAGTAGGTAGGGAATAACCTTCCGAGGTTATACCCTATGGTCACATCGTTTGAGTAGTTGTATGATAGGTAGTTTATATGCCTTAGGTAAATTACCAGAATACCCTTTTCATGTATAATTGGTAATTTAGCTTATGTAACCTAATCTTTTATACATAACTGATTATACAACATGATAAAACATGAATAGGCATATAATACTTGTCATAGGACTAGTTAGACGTCTCAAACGCGCTTTGCGTGCACGACGCGTTAAAGTAGCATAAGCTACCTTAATGGGTCGCGATGGGTCGAAAGCACTTAGGTTTGGTTTCATAGTAGTATGTAGGCTTTGTTAAACCATATTACATGAGTTCCCATACTCATTTGGTCTACAAGCCCTCATTCTATCCGATCTTCCGACTGAGGCCCGGTTTATTTATATGGTTTTAGACTGCCGATTGATTCCGTGCTCCCTCTAGCCTTGCTTGGTTGTTGTTCAAGACCTCTAAGCATTCTCAGGCGAGTACATTATTCCCCTCTTTTACTGTTTTCAACTGTTTTGGGGTGACTCATATGTGCTAAATGTCTTAACAATGATTTCAAGAACGATTACAATGGTTTCAAAAACAATTACAATGTGGTTTCAAGAACGATAACAATGGTTTCAAGAACGATTTCAATAAAGTGAACAAACTTGTTGGTTGTAGTTACATAACCAATGACATTCATTAGCAATGATCAAGCCGACCAGTATTAGGTTATGGTACCATAGGATCTGACAAATCCCGTTATTCTCTATACCCATGGTTATGTGTGGGTATTTTGGGTAACGAGTGAATCTGTAATTATTAATTTACTCTTTGGTAAGGGTTTGTTAAGAACGAGAACGAGTTGGAACGATGAACGAGTCAAGAAGGTTTGAATGTTATTAGAAAATCGACCATAAAGTAGTTTCACAATTAAAACAAGAACGATTTGAACGATTAAAACAACAAGAACGATTTGAACGATTTCACAAAATGTTTTAACGATTGGGTAAACATTTGGACATGATTTACATTTGATCATGCATTTCCACGAAACATAGTATTGATTTAAACCAAGTTTTTCTTCAATACTTTGTTTTGTGCGTTTCACCTATGGTTTAGTTGATGCATTTCACTAGCCATACATATCATTTTGGTTACACATTACATGGTTTACATTTGACACAAACACTTTTGACATTGGTTATACATAACATGATTTACATCTTGACATGAACATTTTGACATATTATTCCAATACATTTGGCAGTTGGTTTACACATAGACATCTTACATTGTTGGTTTGGTTTGAGTAAGTGATTTAAGTAACGAGGTGTGTGTAATATGATATAAGCATGGTGGATACGCCGCTGGTACTTCCTATATATAAGTGCTTATATGGTATTACATATCGTAGCGTTGTTTAAATCATTTCAATTTAAACATATAACATTTTATACAAATAACATACTTTTCACAATACATTGTTGTACAAACAACTTAACTTATACAAACTCATTTTACATGGTTATTCATTTAATCATGCATTATTCTCTTATTTATACATATCATCTGAACTTATTATTTTTCAAATTATTTACAAAGACAAAGCAAATTACAAGGTTCATGACTAAACATTTTCTTAAACAGAAGTCATGAATCTTATTTTCACAAAACCAATGTACTCGCCAGCATTTCCTTGCTGACCTCGTTTTCACATGTGTTTCAGGTATTGTTGAAAGATATCGATTGATAGGATGCATGCTCACATAGGACTGGACAAGGCCTTAGTGACTCAATAACAATGATAGACTATGTTTAATTTGTGTATTTAGATTTCCAGACGATGTAATTATTCAATGTTTAATAAAACGAAACACTTTTTGGTATCCATGGTTATGAAACATTAATTCTGTTACAACACTCCCCGACGTTTCCGCCACGTTTTGTATGTTACACGTGGTCGGGGTGTGACACTTTTGCTAGAAGAAAATGCCGCCCAGATACGACACAGACACTAATACGTTACCAAGGACAGAAGCCGAACTTCAAAAGCACATCTCACAAGCCATTGCTCAGCACGAGGCCCTCCGCTCTGAGCATAGCGGTGGTACCTCTGGGAATAACCCCCCAATTGGCTGTACCTATAAGCAATTCTTGGACTGCAAGCCCCTAAATTTTGATGACACTGGGGGTGCGGTCACCTTCGTACGATGGGTGGAGAACACGGACTCCGTATTGAGAATGAGCAAATGAGCTCCGGAACAAAGAGTTACGTACATTTCTGGGCTGTTTCTTGACGGAGCACTCTCGTGGTGGAACCTCCAGGTGCAGAGATTGGGTGAAGCCGCTGCATATGCATTAACGTGGGATGAACCGAAGGAGTTAATGCGCAAAAAAGTATTGTTCTCGAGCAGAGATTCAGAAATTGGAAACGGAATTCTGGAACTTAAAGATGGATGGTCCGAAGATAGCCGAGTATATCCAGTCCTTCCATGATTTATCAAGGGTCGTTCCCTATCTTGTCGAGCCGGAATTCAAGAGAATCGAGCGGTTCATTTGGGGACTTGCGCCTCAAATCCTAAGCATGGTTACTGCCACAAAGCCTCCAACCATCACGGAGGCTATCGATTTGAGTGTTGCACTTACTGAAGAAGCTCTTCAAATTGGAAAGTTTTCGGAATCCGAGGCAAACAAGAAGGAGACTCACGTGGAGTCTTCGGGTAACAATAAAAGGAAGTTTTCGAACCTGAAGCCAGGCACCCAAGTCAGTTATGACAACTCTAATGCAAACAAAAGAAGGGAAGCGAACCCGCCTCGTGGCATGAAAGCTTATGGAACCACTAATATGGCCGGTGGAAAGGTATATTTGGGGACTAAGCCGAGGTGTGATGAATGTAAGTTTCACCATGAAGGTCGATGTCTGAGACCTAAGTGCGACAGATTTGGAAAAGAAGGACACATCAAGGATGTCTGTTGGGCAAAATATCCCAAACAAGACGATTCTTAGAGAACTTTTCAAAGATTGCTCAACCGCTAACAACCCTAACCTAGACGGTACCCATCTTGCCTTTACCGGACAGTACCAAGGGATCCGTGGTTTATTGTGATGCTTCTTGACAAGGTCTCGGTTGCGTGTTGATGCAACAAGACAAAGTCATCGCGTACGCGTCACGTCGATCGAAGGATCATGAGAAGAACTTCACCACGCGCAACCTTGAACTAGGAGCAGTGAATTGCGCATTGAAGATCTGGCCTCATTTCCCGTATGACGCTCGTTGCACGATCTTTACAAGATCATAAAAGTTTGCAATACGTTTTTGAACAGAAGGATTTGAATATGAGATAGCGTAGATGGGTTGAACTGTTGAATGATTATGAGTGTGAGATCAGATAACACCCGGGTAACGCGAACGTTGTAACCGACGCCTTGAGTCGCAAGGAACGCACAAAGTCTCTAAGGGCACGAGCCTTAGAGATGACAACACAAACCTATCTCACAGTTCGGATTCATGAAGCCCAACAGGAAGCATTTAAACCAGAGAATTTACGAGCAAAAATCGCTGCGTGGTATGGAAGTGAAATTGGTTCCAAAGGAAGATGGAACAATGTATTTCGTAGAACGAATTTGGGTACCATTCTTTGGCAATCTACGAGCACTTATTCTGGACGAAGCTCATAAGTCGAGGTACTCGATCTGTCCTGGATCCGACAAGATGTACCCAGACTTAAAAGATTGGTATTGGTGGCCCAAGATGAAAGCCGACACCGCTATATATGTGGGTAACTGCCTTACTTTCGCCAAAGTTAAGGCTACAACAACCGGAGGTTCTCGTTTGGAAGTGGGAACAGATCTCCATGGACTTCATTACAAGGCCACCAAGAACACAAAGAGGACACGATATGAATTGGGTGATTATTGATCGACACACCAAGACTACACATTTCCTACCGATCAGTGAGGAAGACAACATAAGGAAATTAGCAAAGATTTATCCTAGAAAGGTTGTGGCACGTCATGGAGTGCCTGTTCCTATCTTGTTCGACCGAGATGGTCGTTTTGTGCCAAGGATATGGCAGATGTATCAGAAGGCGTTTGGGTCACAGTTGAACCATAGTACTGCATTTCATCCTCAGACGGATGGCCAGAGTAAGCGAACGATACAGACTGTGATAGACATGTTACGTGATTGTTTGATGGACTTTGGTGGAAGATGGGATACTCACTTGCCTTTAGTGGAGTTTT
>JARYGA010047905.1:0-43485 GCA_030545235.1 Helianthus tuberosus
TTTATGTCAACAAGTTTCCAAGCTATTGCATTTTTGTGTTTTTTCAAAAGATTAATTAGTTTTTCTTTTTCTAAGTTATCTAATTTAGACGAAATAATTACAGGTAACTTATCATCTTTGTCTAGAAAAGCATATTCCAAACCTTTTGGAAGTTCTTTGAGCTCAAGTGGTGGGTCTTTAGGAGACTCCTTATTTGGTTGCTCGTTTCGATCAAGAACTTTAAAAGTTTGTTCTATGGCGACCTCTTCTTCAACAAAGTTGTCAATCTCTTCACTTGTATCGGGTGGTTCATCTTCATCTTCAATTAGGGGGTCATTATTGCCGAATGGATATTTCATTGATCGTTCGAGATCGACACTTCTTTTAAATGCCCCTAAATGAAGAGGTAAATTGTTGAACTTCCGGTTTTTCAAAGCTTCGTGAGTTTTTACAAATGGTCGTCCCAACACTAGAGGAGCGTCATCGAGGATGACAAAGTCGGTTGGGATTACCATTTGATTTGTTTGAACCAAAACATCTTCAACTATACCGATTGATTTTATTACTTTCCGATTGGATAGAAAAATGGGTATTTGTAGTGGAGAAAAATCACTAATACTTAATTTTTCGAAAATGTAGTTAGGCATTATGTTAACACAAAGATCTTTATCGATTGTGACATTACTAATAAACGAATTTTGAAAGAAACATGGAACCGGTGTGATGTTAATTTCAAATGGGTCTTCTTTTATTAGCGAAGTTTGATCATTAGTTAACTTAACACTTACCGTTTCGTCAATTTTAGTGTTAGTGTTTAACTCTTTTAAAAACTTAGCATGAGTGGGTACTAAACAATGATTTTCGAACGAAGGTGTCAAGAGATTAATTTCTTCAAAATTAGACTCTTCTTGGATTTTAACGTTGTTGGACTCACCTTTTTCGTTGTTTAACTCATGTGTCGGTTTTTCACTTATTTGTTCTTCCATTTTTTCATTTTTAGTTATCTCTTCCTTTTTTAATTCTTCTCTTGCGCGGGACTCCTCTTCCCTTGCGCGAGCTTCTTTTATACATCGATCGATAACTCTAATGTGTTCTAATATCCTATCGGTCACTTCGGTTATAGAAAAAGAATCATTATTTTCTAAGCTTGAATCCGGTTGTTCGACCCTTTGTTCCTCATAATACCCATATGAAGTTGATGGTTCACACCATTGTCCTTCATTGTAAGCATATGATGGATAAGGTTCGTAATTTTGTTCTTCATAATACTCATATGAGGTGGGTTGTTCACGCCAAGGTTCCTCATAGTAAGCATACGAAGGTGGTGGCTCATATCTTGGTTCCTCAAAGTATGAGTACGAAGGCTCATACCTTGGTTCATCAAAATATGAGTATGAGGGAGGAGGTTCATACCTTTGGTCTTCATAGGATGTGTATGAAGTTGATGGCTCGTACCTGGGCTCCTCATAGTAGGTGTATGAATTGGATGGTTGATATGAGCTATTATTTTGAACCGAGCGTGCATTACGACAATTAGTGCAATAATTACCCCTATAATCATCCTCCTCATAGGTGTAGTTGTAACCTCCTGAGTATTGATCCATAAGAATCACTCAGCAGACTACAACCGAGTCTCGAGATCAGAAAACAAAAAGAAAAACGAAACAGAGGCTGGACACGGCCCCGTGTTCAGTGAGCACGGCCCCGTGTTCAGGATCTGTATCTGGGCGTTTTAATTAAAGTTACTGATTTCGTTGAGCACGGGGCGTGTTCAGTGAGCACGGCCCGTGTTCAACCTACTGTAAATGCAAAACTAAACTAAAATGCAGAAAAATGTGGGCCCGTTTTGAAAAGGTTTTGAAAAACTGATTAGGCCGTCGATTTTAAGCTTTCCTAAAATCCTTGTGTCCCCGGCAACGGCGCCAAAAACTTGATGCGTGCGAAGTGTTACTTATTTTAGGTGTATATTTTAAGCCCTTTTTAACACTTATTTTAGCCAAGTTTTAAATTTATAAAACACGATATTTCACTAACACTAAACACACATATGGGCAAGTGCACCCATCGTTGAGTGTAGTATAGCGTTGGTAAGATACCGAGGTCGTCCAAGGACACAAGAGCTTTTAGTACCGGTTTATCCTCGACGTCTAACCAAAATAAAAGTTTAGAAAAAATGTTTTAAACTAAGAAAATTAAAAACTAACTAAAATGCTGAAAATAAAAATAAAAGAAAAACAGATAGACAAGATGAATCACTTGGTTCCGACTCGTATCTAGTATAACCTTTGATTATTTCCGCACTTTTGCACATAATTAAGAGATTATCTTAGTTATTGTAGTAGGCCCCTCTTTTGAAGGTGACGTTACCCTCACCCCAATAGTTTGAGTCAGCAGGGATACAATCCTAAAAGGGTGGATTATTGGAAGATAATGAATTAAGTTATTAATGCAGTATTGTGGTAGGCCCCGCTTTTGGCGGTGACGTTACCCTCGGCTAAGTAGTCTGAGTCAGCAGGGATACAGTCCTAAATAGCCGGGTTATAGTATTAATAGTAGTTAACTTATGAGGGGATCAAAGAGTTTGGACCCCCGCCATCCAATACCGTGAAGTATTGAAGGAGGTCCTACTAAATTTGACCCAGGTCCATTGCAGGACCTCTAAACGCTGAACAATGGCAAGACCTTTACCAAACCGTTCCCTTAACCCCCGACCAGGTAGCCAACATATCTCCATATAGACCGTGGAGATATGAATGGTGAAAATCCTTTATTTTATATAGACAGTAAAATAATTCCAAGACACCACGGACAAACGATAAGGAAAGATCACCTTCAACATAAGTAACTAGTTATTAAAGTCATTAATACAAAACCAAATAAAAAGTGCAAAAGATTAGAAATAAAAAGTATTATACTAGACACTTTGTCTTCACCAAGTGATGTAAGAGACTTAGGCAAACATGGCCTTGATTGTCAAGAACTCTTACGATCAATCTTGGATCCCGAGACGACTCACACACTCTACGATGGACAATGGATGATGGTGGTGGATGATGGTGTTGTGATGGTGGTGGGTGGTGGATGAAGTGTGAGAGAGGTGGTGTGCCAAGGGATGAGATGAAATGAATCCAAGCACTCCTATTTATAGGCTGAACAGAGAGCTGGGCACGGCCCCGTGTCCGTCTGACAATCTCTCTCCTCATTAATTGTAATTCGCAATTACAATAAATGCGCCTGCTGTACTTTCGACACGCCCCCGTGTCCGCTGAGCACGGCCCGTGGTGGGCAATAGAAGCTTCTATAGGTTTGTCTTTTCTGCTGCTTCTTGGGCACGGCCCCGTGCTGGCTGAGCACGGGGCGTGTTCAGTCTTCTGATTTCTCTACTTTGCTTTGGAAGGTGCCGTTGAGGGGTCGGGCAGTCCACTAATATTCCTTTTCTTGTATTTATGTTGGATTTAGCTGTCTTTTTGCTTCTTTTGCGTTTTTGAGCTCATTTAATCCTGAAAATACAAAAGGAAGACAAAAACACTCTTTTTCCAATATTAGTACTTAAAAAGGGTTAGTTTTATGCCACATTTGATGTAATTTATATGTTGCATTTTACATACATCATAACTCTCCATAGGGTTTCTGATGTTCCGCCTTCACTTGAGAGCACGTCAGACATTTCGCAACATACTTAGCGATATCACGTTTCATGCCGGGCCACCAATAGTTTGTCTTCAAGTCACAGTACATTTTTGTAGCCCCAGGGTGAATGGAATACCGTGACTTATGAGCTTCTTCAAGTAGCACTGTCTTGACCTCGCAAAACCTTGGTATCCAGATCCGACCAAATCTCGTTTTAAGCCCGTTCGAGTTTTCTTCAAATTTCTCTGCTATCCCCTTCGTTCTTTCTTTCTTTGGATCCCCTGCCTCTAATGCTTTTATTTGAGTATCTCTTATCATTTCAAGGAGGTGAGGCGTAACTGTCATCTTCATAGATTTTACATGAATCGGGTGTGGATATTCTTTTCGACTCAACGCATCAGCTACGACGTTTGCTTTTCCCGGGTGATATAAAATATCACAGTCATAATCTTTGATCAGTTCCAACCATCTTCGTTGTCTCATATTCAAATCTTTCTGTTCGAAGAAATATTTGAGGCTCTTATGATCCGAGTAGATCGTGCATTTTACCCCATACAGGTAATGCCTCCAAACTTTTAAGGCGAAAACCACCGCTACTAATTCTAGGTCATGGGTCACATAGTTTACTTCATGTGGTCTCAGTTGTCTTGAAGCATACGCGATAACCTTTCCCTTTTGCATTAAAACACACCCCAAGCCTTTATGTGACGCGTCTGAATAGATAACCAAATCTTCCGTTCCATCGGGTAACGTTAACACCGGGGAACTCGATAATTTCTCTTTTAACACTTGAAAAGCTTCTTCTTGTTCTTTATCCCACACGAACTTTCCTTCCTTCCTCGTCAGTTTAGTCATTGGTAATGCAATCTTTGAGAAATCTTGAATAAACCTTCTATAATAGCCGGCAAGGCCTAGAAAACTCCTTACTTCGGTTGGGTTTTTCGGAGGAACTGTCACGGCCCTCGACCCGGTTTGACCCGTTTCAAGAGCCGCGGGACAGAAATACTGCGGTATTGATTTAATTGAGTTTAACAGCGGAAACAGGATCGCTTAAAGCTAAAATTTTTCCCCGATTATTTTATTTCACAATTCGGGATAAAACCCCGATAATTTACAATAGTATGTTTTTACTATAAAGCGTGATATTACAAAAGTATTTATTTATTTTATATTGAGCCACTATCAGTAAGCTTAGAAATACTCCCCAGCACTTTTCCTGGATTACAACAGATCACCTGAAACATGTTTGAAAAAGGTTTTGTCAGCGGGAAATACTGAGTGAATCATTCTATTTACTAAAATGACACATTTGTTATAATTTACAGTATTAAGAGCGATTACAATGTTTCTGATATCAATCCAACTACCCACAGTATTTGTCACTCGAATCTTTACGGTGACTGTGGTCATATCACCATTGGCTGCCCCAATGAATGACGAATATCACTAAATTTAGGTTCGCCCACCTAAAGTGATAAAACTGTAATACTGTGCACAATACCCCACATACCGGCTGTAATTTGGTGATTACAAAGACTTAATCCCCGTAATTATAACTTTGAAAATAAACATGATTTTGTAAATAGATTTGATAAAAAGAGAGAATGACTCACATTGCTGATTTAATATGATCAGAGTCTAATCTATGATTTAGCCTTGTTAACCTAATATAGATAATGCACACAAAACCGGGTTAGTAATCAATCCAGCAATTACGATAATTTACGAAATCAAATTATCACAATGAATGTTAAAATGCAATACTTTGTCCATCGAATTAACGATGATCCATTGAATTAACAATGAACGACAAGGTATAATACTTTACCCATCGAATTAACGATGATCCGTTGAATTAACAACGAACGATAAAGTATAATACTTTACCTATCGAATTAACGACAATCCGTCAAATTAATGACGAACGATAAAGTATAACCCTAATGTGGGCGGCATTTAAACATGCATTGGATATCTTGATCTTCGGATAAATGAATCGTAGCAGCGATTGTGCTAATACCCTGTTTTGTAGCAGAATTTCGATACCCGGGGGTTGAATTTTGGAATAACAGAACGTAAAGCAGTGTATTTGTGAGAATTGTTTCGTCGTAAAATGTTCAAAATTCGACTACCAGTGTCTGCTATTTATAGGTGAAAATTTGGAAGCCCTGCGCATCGTAGCAAAACATCCCCTACGATGCGTATGGGTCTTTTAAAGGCCTGCGCATCGTAGGCTATAATCTGCTACGGTGCGTATGGGTTGAAAATAGGCCCATAGACTAGCCACGACTGGGACTAGCCTTGCTGAGTTGCTACACTCGAATTTCAGTAATTTGACAACGTATTTTAGTGGATAATTATCCACTAGGGTTTATCCCCCTTGAGTTTTAGGGGCCCTAATCCTGATTCTGAAAATTATGAAAATTTCAGGGTTTGTTCAGAATCACTTGGGTCTCTCAATTAGGGTTTCCTTTTTGACTAATTAATACATTAAATAGTACTTTTGATGAGAGTTGTTACATTCTCCCCACCTTAAGAAAAATCTCGTCCTCGAGATTTACTGGAACAAGTGTGGATACTTCTTCTTCATTTCTGATTCCAATTCCCAAGTGTATTCAGCTCCCCTCTTTGAATCCCACTTTACTTTGACTAAAACTAGTCGTTTGTGTTTGAGAAACTTGATCTTTCGATCCTCAATTTGAAGAGGTTTCTCAACAAATTTCAACTTTTCGTTTACCTCTATATCTCGAAGAGGTACTACCAGAGATTCATCTGATAAGCATTTCTTGAGATTGGATACATGAAATACATTATGTACTCCAGATAATTCTTCTGGTAATTGTAAACGATAAGCTACTGGTCCTATACGTTGGATCACTGGAAATGGTCCTACGTACCTTGGACTTAGCTTTCCTTTCTTTCCAAATCTGACTACTCCTTTCCAAGGAGAAACTTTCAATAGAACTCTGTCTCCAACTTGGAATTCTAACGGCTTGCTTCTATTGTCTGCATAACTTTTCTGACGATCTCGAGCAGTCTTCAATCTTTCCTTGATTTGAGTAATCTTATCAGTTGTTTCTTGCACTATTTCAGGTCCTGATAACTGACTTTCTCCTATTTCTGCCCAACAAATTGGGGTTCTGCACTTTCTTCCATACAGTGCCTCGAATGGAGCAGTATCAATGCTTGAATGATAACTATTGTTATAGGAGAATTCAATTAATGGTAAATGATCATCCCAACTTCCACCAAAGTCTATTACACATGCTCGGAGCATGTCTTCTAGGGTTTGGATCGTCCTTTCACTTTGTCCGTCTGTTTGTGGATGATATGCAGTACTCAGGTTTAGTCGAGTTCCCATAGCTTGCTGGAAACTTTTCCAAAAATGGGAAGTAAAACGACTATCTCTATCCGAAACAATGGATAGTGGAACTCCATGTAAGGATACAACTTCATCTACATACAATTTAGCCAGTCTTTCCATACTAAAGGTTTCTTTCATAGGTAGAAAGTGAGCAGATTTGGTTAATCGATCCACAATTACCCAAATCGCATCATTACCTTTTCTGGTTTTGGGTAACTTAGTAACAAAATCCATTGTTATAAGTTCCCATTTCCATACTGGCATCTCTAATTGTTGTAGTAACCCCGAAGGTTTCTGATGTTCTGCCTTAACTTGTGAACAAGTAAGACATTTAGAAACATAGCTGGCTATGTTTCTTTTCATTCCTATCCACCAAAAATTCTTCCTTAGATCTTGGTACATTTTATTGTTTCCTGAGTGCATAGTGTACCTAGATTTATGAGCTTCTTCTAAAATCTTAGGTCTTAAGTCTCCCTGCTTAGGTACCCAGATTCTATTTTTATGGAATCTCCAAATTCCATCTGCTCCTTGTTCTAATTCCTTGATTCGTCCTTTCATTCCTTCAGCATCATCCTTGATTGCTGTAGTTTGAACATTCTTCAATTGTTCCATTAAATCTATTTGTAGATTTAATCTAAGAGCACGAACCCTTCGTTGTTTCTCATAATACTTACGACTTAAGGCATCTGCAACTACATTCGCCTTTCCTTCGTGATACTGAATATCACAGTCGTAGTCACTTAAGATTTCCATCCATCTTCTTTGTCTCATGTTTAACTCTTTTTGCCCAAATATGTATTTTAAACTTTTGTGGTCAGTGTAGATAGTAAATTTACTTCCGTAAAGATAGTGTCTCCAAATCTTAAGGGCAAAAATTACGGCTCCTAATTCCAAATCATGAGTCGTATAATTCTCTTCGTGCTTTTTCAACTGCCTTGATGCATACGCAATTACCTTCTTGCATTGCATAAGCACACACCCATATCCTAATTTTGAAGCATCACAATATACTTCAAAATCTTCAGTTCCTTCTGGTAAGGCTAAGATTGGTGCATGGGTTAGTTTCTGCTTCAGGATTCTAAAAGCTTCTTCCTGTTTAGGTCCCCACTCAAACTTAGTGGCTTTACAGGTTAACTTAGTTAATGGTACGGCTATCTTTGAAAAATCCTTAATAAACCGTCTATAGTACCCAGCTAAACCTATAAAACTTCTTATTTCCATTGCTGTTTGTGGAACCTTCCACTTGGTAATTGCCTCTATCTTAGCAGGATCTACATGAATACCTTCATGATTCACCATGTGTCCTAAAAATTGCACTTCCTTTAGCCAAAATTCGCACTTCGATAATTTGGCGTACAACTTTTCTTTTCTTAACAAAGTTAAGAGTGCATGAAGATGTTCACAATGCTCGGTCTGACTTTTGGAATAAATAAGTATATCGTCTATGAAAACAATTACAAATTTATCCAAATACGGTTTACAGATCCTATTCATCATATCCATGAATGCTGCAGGTGCATTCGTTAACCCGAAGGGCATGACTGTAAACTCGTAATGACCATACCTAGTTCTGAAAGCAGTTTTAGGTATGTCTTCTTCTTGTACCTTCAATTGATGATATCCAGAGCGTAAATCTATCTTAGAAAAATATCTAGCCCCTTGCAGTTGATCAAAAAGATCATCAATCCTAGGTAATGGATATCGATTCTTAATTGTAACCTTATTCAATTCCCTATAATCGATACACATTCTCATTGAACCGTCCTTTTTCTTCACAAACAACACTGGCGCTCCCCAAGGGGATGAGCTAGGTTGTATGAATCCTTTACTTAGTAATTCATCTAATTGCTTTTTCAATTCTAACATTTCTGTGGGTGCTAACCGATAAGGTGCCTTAGCTATCGGTGTAGTTCCTGGAATTAAATGAATCCTAAATTCTACTTCCCTATCTGGAGGTAACCCTGGTAAATCTTCTGGAAATATATCAGAATATTCTGATACTACTGGTATTTCCTTAAGATCTTTTCCTTTAGTGCTAATGATTACTGAAATCATATACACTATTCCTTGTTTTCGTTCATAATTAGCAACTTTCATTACTGATATGAACTTCATGGGTTTCCGTGGTTTATCTCCTGAAATCCTAATCACTTCTCCGGTAGGTGATTGAATTTCTATGGAATTCTGATCACAAAAGATTCTAGCATGGTTGGCTACTAACCAATCCATTCCTAATATAACATCAAATTCAGCTAAATTCATCGGCAATAGTCTTGCAGAGAATTTATGTCCTAAAAGTTCTATGTTTCCTTCTTGCAACACTTTATCTATTTTAACTGAATTTCCGTCTGCGGTTTCAACAGTAAAGATCTGCCTAATATTGGTTAAAGGTAAACTAAGAGCTTGACAGAATGAAGTATTTATAAAACTTTGGTTTGCACCAGAGTCAAATAATACTTTTGCATAGACGTTGTGAACTAAGAACGTACCCGCTATCACATCCGGAATAAGTTCTGCTTCTTGCGTAGTTAGCTGAAATGCCCTGGCATTCTTCTTAGTAGTTCCTTCGGTCGCCTTAGGTTTGTTGTCTACTGGTTTGACCAATTTAGGACATTCTGTTTTGTAATGCCCAGCTTCACCACAATTAAAACAGATTACTGTTTTCTTTTTACAGTTTTCTTCACGATGTCCTATAGCTTTGCAAAAATTGCAAGTGATATCGCATCTTCCATAATGCTTCTTTTTGCATTTCCTGCAGAATGACGTACCTTGAGATTGCCCTGTTCCTTTTCTCTTGAAGCTGTTATTATTACCCACACGAAATCCTTGGGTAATTTTCTGAGCTAGTGCCTTCTTCCTATCTTCATCTCTTGTGCGCACCAATTCATCGGTCAGAGTGTTGGCTAATTCTACCGCATCGTCAATAGTGCGAGGTCTCGCAGCTTTAACAATATTGCGGATTTCGCTAATTAGCCCCCAAATATAGCGAGAAATAAGTACCGGTTCTGGCGAAGCCAATGTTGGTACTACTCTTGCATATTCGAAGAATGTCGAGGTATAACCGCGACAGTCCATACTCATCATCCGATGATTTAGAAATTTATTCGACATCTGTTCTTTCTCATACTCGGGACAGAATTTTCTTTCCACCAAACCTTTAAATTCTTCCCAAGTCATAGCATAAGCTATTGCTCTTCCTTTTGATTGTAACACAGTATTCCACCACTCGAGTGCTCCTTCTTTGAACAGATTGGACGAATACATGACTTGATCATCTTTACCACATTTACTTATTGCAATGACTGCTTCGGTTTTCTCTAACCAACGCAGTGATGCAGTTGCTCCTTCATTGCCTGCAAATTCAGTGGGTTTACAAGCAATGAATTCTTTGAAAGTGCAACCAGGCGTTGCAGTTTTCATTTTCTTGGTTAATGGAGCTTGATGTGGTTCCTTATTATGATTATCATGCTTATTGCCTCCATTTACACTATTACTGAAGTTATCTTCAGTAATCTGTTTGCTCTGAACAATTTGTTGTGGTTCGGGTGGATTCTTTATAGCAGCGACGAATGCTGGAATAGCATTGGCTATCCCTTGAGCAACAATGGTTTCGATATCTTGCCGAGTCATATATTGATCTCTTGAATGTTGTTCAGAATGATTAACTTCATTAATAGGTTCATCATTACTGTTTGCCATCTGATAATGTATATATATAAATTTTATTAGTAACTGACAAATAATAATTATATACAAATAATCAGAAAATTGTATAATACAAATATAGTCAAAACAATCGATCTTTCGATTTCATTTATATATTTATTATGCATCATTACTCACAGATATCATACAGAGTTTTATTGATTATTTACAGACTAACTTGATTAGTACTATTATACAACTATCATTTTATCCTTGTTACCATCTCTCGTTACTTGCTGTTTTAAAAACGCATTTCCCTCTCGTCGTACTTCCAAGCAATCTGTCCACCTATCTCCCTCATTCTATTCCCCATATCAAACAACTCTTCGCCAAAGTGGCGAAGTTCAGCCATGTTTTCATTGCTCATGGGTGGATTAGGTAATGGTTCTGGATCGAATTGTGGAAGAAAAGTGTAACGATCATTGACAATATTTTGAAATTGCCAATCGTTTGTCCACCATTCGTCCATTCCTATGGGTTGGGAGTGGACTATTGGATCGGGAATTGCTGCTGGTTCCCAATTCATAGGGAATTGGTTTTCAATAGGATAAGTAAAAAGATTTGTCTGGACAGGCTGAATTGTCTCACAGTTTTCTAACAGAAAATCTATCTCATCCTGAAAAGTTCTTTCCTGGTTTGGATTTGAACTCTCCCCGATTTCTCTCTGAGCTGGTATAGACCCTTGCCCGACTTCCATTATCACTTCTTTAGTAATCTCCTTCATTTGTAATTCTACCTCCTTATCCTTCTTTTTGCTTCCAGTTTCCATTTCTTGCGGTTTGGAATTCTCTCCAGTTATGACTTCTTTTCCCTTTTTCAAAGGATTACTTATTTTGGGCAGTTTCTTAGCTGGCTTCTTCTTACGGATTTTCCTCCATCCTACATAAGTTCTTTTCTTCTGTTTAGGCTTGCTCAAAGGTGGAACCTTGAATTCTACTGGTTGTTCAATATCAGGATAGTAGCTAATATATTCTTTGGAAGCTTCGACCGTTACGGGATAAAGATTAAGATTCTGGAAATCTTCGGTTATCTCACTCATGCTGATGTAGCATATATGCAAAATGCATAAAATACTAAATTAAAATTTACAAATAACTTTGTAATTTATTTCACACAATGTACTAGTTGATTTACAAAGATAACTGACAACCCTACTTAGGTTTCAAATTTTATTTATCACACAAGGTTTCTAGATTTATGAGAATAGGGTGCTAATCTTTAAGGATTTATATTTTCTGCTACTGTAGCTAGCATATATAAATTTGCCCATTTCTCATCTAGTTTATCTTCCCAAGGTGATTTATCAATTAATTCCTGAGTTTCCCGTTTAATCCTCTTTTCTTGGATTTTCTCTTTACTTTTCTTAATAATCATTTCCCTCCTTCGAGGAGAAAGTGATTCCTCGTATTGTGCCTTACGCACGAATATTCCTTCTTCAGGAATTTCAGACTGACTTGAGGATTTGGTTTGGGATGAACTTCCTTTTTCATTAGATGATTTCTCTAATTTAAGATAAATGCTTGACAGCTTTTTCTTACCCATACTGTAACTAACAAATAATCAAATAGTCAGTTAATAATACAAATAATCACATAACAGTAATCAGAAAATTAAGTATTTCTAAATACTTAATTAACTTAACCCAGTGGCTGTAATCAGGAAAAATGGAGCATTTCTGAATACTCAATCAGCTTAACCCAGTGGCTCTGATACCACCTTTTTCTGTCACGGCCCTCGACCCGGTTTGACCCGTTTCAAGAGCCGCGGGACAGAAATACTGCGGTATTGATTTAATTGAGTTTAACAGCGGAAACAGGATCGCTTAAAGCTAAAATTTTTCCCCGATTATTTTATTTCACAATTCGGGATAAAACCCCGATAATTTACAATAGTATGTTTTTACTATAAAGCGTGATATTACAAAAGTATTTATTTATTTTATATTGAGCCACTATCAGTAAGCTTAGAAATACTCCCCAGCACTTTTCCTGGATTACAACAGATCACCTGAAACATGTTTGAAAAAGGTTTTGTCAGCGGGAAATACTGAGTGAATCATTCTATTTACTAAAATGACACATTTGTTATAATTTACAGTATTAAGAGCGATTACAATGTTTCTGATATCAATCCAACTACCCACAGTATTTGTCACTCGAATCTTTACGGTGACTGTGGTCATATCACCATTGGCTGCCCCAATGAATGACGAATATCACTAAATTTAGGTTCGCCCACCTAAAGTGATAAAACTGTAATACTGTGCACAATACCCCACATACCGGCTGTAATTTGGTGATTACAAAGACTTAATCCCCGTAATTATAACTTTGAAAATAAACATGATTTTGTAAATAGATTTGATAAAAAGAGAGAATGACTCACATTGCTGATTTAATATGATCAGAGTCTAATCTATGATTTAGCCTTGTTAACCTAATATAGATAATGCACACAAAACCGGGTTAGTAATCAATCCAGCAATTACGATAATTTACGAAATCAAATTATCACAATGAATGTTAAAATGCAATACTTTGTCCATCGAATTAACGATGATCCATTGAATTAACAATGAACGACAAGGTATAATACTTTACCCATCGAATTAACGATGATCCGTTGAATTAACAACGAACGATAAAGTATAATACTTTACCTATCGAATTAACGACAATCCGTCAAATTAATGACGAACGATAAAGTATAACCCTAATGTGGGCGGCATTTAAACATGCATTGGATATCTTGATCTTCGGATAAATGAATCGTAGCAGCGATTGTGCTAATACCCTGTTTTGTAGCAGAATTTCGATACCCGGGGGTTGAATTTTGGAATAACAGAACGTAAAGCAGTGTATTTGTGAGAATTGTTTCGTCGTAAAATGTTCAAAATTCGACTACCAGTGTCTGCTATTTATAGGTGAAAATTTGGAAGCCCTGCGCATCGTAGCAAAACATCCCCTACGATGCGTATGGGTCTTTTAAAGGCCTGCGCATCGTAGGCTATAATCTGCTACGGTGCGTATGGGTTGAAAATAGGCCCATAGACTAGCCACGACTGGGACTAGCCTTGCTGAGTTGCTACACTCGAATTTCAGTAATTTGACAACGTATTTTAGTGGATAATTATCCACTAGGGTTTATCCCCCTTGAGTTTTAGGGGCCCTAATCCTGATTCTGAAAATTATGAAAATTTCAGGGTTTGTTCAGAATCACTTGGGTCTCTCAATTAGGGTTTCCTTTTTGACTAATTAATACATTAAATAGTACTTTTGATGAGAGTTGTTACAGGAACCCACTTTAATACGGCCTCAATCTTTGCTGGATCTACTAAGACACCTTCTGAATTTATTACGTGACCTAGGAACTGCACCTCCCTGAGCCAAAAGGCACACTTTGAGAACTTTGCATAAAGTTTTTCTCTACGGAGGGTTTCAAGTACCTCACGTAGGTGTCTTGCATGATCGGCCTCATTCCGGGAGTAAACTAAAATGTCATCTATGAACACAATTACAGACTTGTCTAACATAGGTCGACATACTCGGTTCATAAGGTCCATAAACGCGGCTGGCGCGTTCGTCAACCCAAAGGACATGACCAAGAATTCATAATGTCCATACCGAGTTCTAAATGCAGTTTTTGCAACGTCCTCCTCTCGCACCCTTACTTGATGATAGCCCGAACATAAATCTATCTTTGAAAACCAACTCGCACCTTGCAACTGATCAAAAAGATCATCAATTCTGGGTAAGGGATAACGGTTCTTCACGGTCAATTTATTCAGCTCCCGGTAGTCAATGCACATACGCATCGACCCATATTTCTTCTTTACGAAAAGAACGGGTGCTCCCCAAGGTGATACACTCGGACGTATAAAGCCCTTATCAAGTAAGTCTTGCAATTGTGTCATTAGTTCCCTCATTTCGGTGGGAGCCAGTCTATATGGGGATTTAGCCACCGGTTGCGCACCCGGATTTAATTCAATACGAAATTCTATTTCGCGCTCGGGTGGAAGCCCTGGCAACTCCTCCGAAAACACATCCGGATATTCATTCACTACCGCAACGTCTTCGAACTTGGGAAGGCTTTGATGAACATCTACTACATAGGCTAAAAATGCCCTACTTCCATTACGCACGTACTTGACGGCTTGGACAATATTGCATAACTTTGCTTTTACATTTCTCTCTCCTTGAATACTTAACCATCTCCCACTCGGAGATTGCACGCGTATTTTCCTACTTTCGCATTTAATCTCCGCATGGTGTCGGGCCATCCAGTCCATACCTACTACTACCTTGAATTCTCCTAAAACCATAGGTACGAGATCAATATCAAACTCCTCATCCTCTATCGTGAGCTTACAGTTTCTACACACTTTGTGCAACAAATAATTCTTGCTATCAGCTATCTCTACCTCTAGTGGTATTTGCATTCTTTCAATCTTAAATGAGGGGTGATTAATTACATCACTTGAAACAAAAGACATAGTAGCCCCGGTATCGAATAACACGTACATCGGCAAGGAATTTAGCAAGAAAATACCTGACACAACATTCGGATGAGCTTTAGCCTCTTCAGACGTAACTTGAAACATTCTTGCTCTTGCCTTAGGATTCTCCTCCTTCTTGCCTTCCTTTTTCATTCCCGGTTGGAGCTTGGGACACTCCGCCTTGATATGACCCTTCTGGAAACAATTAAAATATGTCTTCGTATTCTTAGGGCACCTGTAATGCGGATGTCCCTCTTCCCCACAGTTATAGCATCCCTTCTTGCCCAACAGACACTCCCCAGAGTGAAGCTTTCCACAGTTCTTGCAACGGGGAATTCCACTCTTTGTTTTCTCTTTATTGCCTTGATCTTGAAACTTGCCTTTCTTGAAAGGAATTGGGTTAGACACCTTCTCTGGTGGTCTCTTTTCACCTCGCTCCACCTGTCTCTTGAGTTCAATCTCCCTGTCTCGCGCCCAGTTTATGAGTTCGTCAAGAGTTTCACACTTCGAGGGCGTAATAAACTCCCTAAACTCCGCTTTCAACATATCATGGTATCGATTGATTTTCATTCTTTCTGAATTCACGAACTCCTTACAAAACTTCAGCTTATCCAAGAAAATATTTGTTATCTCATTGATTGTTTCATCCTGCTGTTGGAGGCGCAAGAATTCCTCCTGAATCCTATCGATGGCGGATTGAGGGCAATGGTATTTTAGGAAAGGCTCTTTAAATTCCTGCCACGTCATCGCTTGAAGTTTATCTTCACCTATCTCTTTACAATGAGCATCCCACCAATCTTTAGCTTGCGATTGCAGTTGACCCGTAGCAAACATTACTTGATCTTCCTTATCACACCGACTCCGGATAAACACAGCTTCTATATTAGAAATCCATCTTTGGCATACAATTGGATATATCTTTCCATCATACGGAGAAGGACTACACGCCATAAAATCCTTATACGTGCATCTTCGTATCTTACTCTTGCTTTTAGACTCTCCAATCATCTCCTTTATTTCATCCATTTTGCTTGTCATTATTGCATCAATCGTTTCCAACACGCGACTCTCCACCTCTTGAACTATTTGCGGAAGTTTGGCTTCAAAAGTATTATCCATCATTTGCGCCATCTTTTCATTTAATGCATCTTCCCGTGCCACATCGTCATCATTCGAATCCACGTAATCCGCCATCTACACAATAAAGTTTTCGATGGTTTTTAACAAATTTAACATCACCTACCCTTGCGGTTCGTTATAGGTCATTCCATAATGTCGTAATAACTTTCATGACTCTATTTACATGATTTATAACCTTCATAAACAAGTTCCTTGGTCAAAACATAAAAAAAAAACAATTTTGCACGTTTTAAGGGGGGTCGCGCGACGCGCACCTACCTAATCACCCCTCGCGTGACGCTAGGGGGGGCTCGCGTGACGCTACAGACCGTCGCGCGATGCGAGGCATCGATTTTAACAGAAGAGCCGGTGCTGGGTGCTGCATTTTCTCAAAATTCCCATTTTTCACCTAAACGATCATAACTTACTCAATTTTCATCCGATTTACGATCCGTTTCTTCCTACACGATCATAATTCCATCCCCCATCACATAGAGTTAAAATCCGGCACCCGGATTAACTATTTTCGAAATTTTTTAAGCTTTCGGCCATTTTCTCACTTATAAACTTTCAACCCATTCATGGTTTATCAACCAAACTTGTCCGTTTGCATGCCAATTCTCGCCAATGCCATGCCATAATTATTTTCAATTACACAAGATTCGATTCTCGGGTTTCTATGCACTCGTAAACCACTTCGACGCATTTTATTATTTGACCCGTTATAGAATTTAAAGCATCTTAAACTTTTACCTTGTTTGCGACCTTGGAGCGAACACACCCATTGCGCGAGCTATCGGATTGAGCCCAAGCACCTCAACTCGTGCTTGATTCTCTCAAACCTTGGCTCTGATACCAACTTGTTACGCCCTTATTAACAAAATGACCAAAACACATGGAACTTCAAAGTTTGCAACTAGAAACATAATATTTACATTTTACCAAAATGTCCTTGAAGTTAGTTCGAGATCAACACCTCCCCTAGTCTGGTCACAAGTGTGAATCTGAACTACTCTGTCAGAACACAAGTTTAAAGTTACTAATTACAAACGACTAAGTTTCTAAAACCATAGTTTACACAACAAAAGGCGTGTTTCTTTAATTACAAGTTTAACAAAATATGGTTCAAAAAGGGCGTCTAGTTCGGAAGCGCATAGTATACATGTTGGTGTTCGCCTCCAAGCTCGCCACGCCACCTAAGTAGCAGATTTACCTACATCACAATCCAATTCAACTAGCCAGTTCTTACAACTATAATTTAAAATAAACAACTAACATTCATTCACTTCATCGCCTAACCATATCACCATCTCACTTTCCTTTACCCATTTAACGGGTACTTATTTACTATCTCCAAACGAGATAATGCATAGCGTTCGATAATCCGTTGACTTCGGATTAGACATAAAGCAACATAAACAACATTCCAAATCCGTTCAGAACGGATCTACCTATTTCCTTTCATTCTTACATAACTTTCCAAAATACGGTTAGTTTAAGACCAACCGACCATAACATAACTTCATTCATAAATCATCACTTCTTACGACCCATCTATGGCGGGTTAAGTTATCAATTACACATCGCCTACGAATCATCATAATTACGGTTCTAATATAACCATGATAATTAGAAAGTAAAGCTTGTATGCATAAAACAACATACCTCGATCCTGTGAGCTGTCCGACCTTCTAGCGCTTGAACCTTCTTCTTTTACGCCTACATCAACACATGCATTCATTTAGCCCGACTAAATATCATTTCATTCTTTTACACACTTTTATCATACAACATCTTGATATTTGTTCTTTTAGGCATTTTATCGAACACTTGGCGGGTTTCGCATTTATAGGACATTTAATTACAAGTATCTTCACATACTAATCTACAAGTTCATAACAAATCAAGCAAATTAATGAGATTCTCTCATCCTACATCATTCATCTATATTCCATCCATCACAACAAGTTAAATCACCAAAAACCGAACACTAATCGAGTTCTAGTTCATAATCTTAACTTCTATATGTATATATCACAACATTACTCATAATTGGGTAGAAACCCATTCCTAAAGTTCATGATTTCAAGAAATTCAACTTACCACTTTGTTATTCACACCTTGGTGATCAAGAATTCGTGTTCCTACAATCGTTTGGCTTGAAATCACCTTCCAATTGATGGAATTAGTGAACTAGGGTTTTTGGTGCCCTTGTCTCTTCTCCTGAACAACTTCACGCACACACTAGAAGTGTCTAGTGTGTGTGTGTTATTTAATTTAACTAGTCTTTCTTTTTAATTTTTCAAGTTTAGTCCCTCGGGTCCTATCGTTTATTTATTTTAGCCCAAACCTTCATTTCATGAACTATTTTAAAGACAATAATTAGATTACATATTTTTGGGGCGTTACATTTAGCTTGCATCTTAACTAGGTTCATCCTCCTAGTTATCATTTGTAGTATTTTAACAAATATCCATACTCTAATTTTAGATTACATAAATACACATTTAAAAATGTACATAAATAAATTTTGGGGTGTTACAGCTAAGCTCGAGCCCAGTCAAGCTCAGGCTCGGCCCGGCTCGTTTACACCCCTATACCCCACTTTAAATTTTTTACATTTCTCAATGGATGTCGTTTTCATTCTTGTTGGGTTAATCCCAAGCCCGGAAATATTAATTAGTTAGTCAAGCTTCAATAACAATTTATTAAAAATCAGTTTTTAAAGAAGAAGATAATAAGACAAAATAGTTAGTAGTTAAGATTATAAATAAAATAAAAAGAAAGAAATAATAAAATAAAGAGTACATATATATGAATGAGGAATGAAATGTGAAAGGCTTTTGAGAATGAGAGTTAAATTTAGAAAACTTTAGTTAAATTATGGGACCGGAGATGGGAGCTTCTTGTGAATGCTCTAAGGTGAGATAGTTTGAGCCACCGTAAATGATATATCTGAACAAGTCATGTGAAATAAAGAAATATATAAACAAGAACATAAAAGAATTAAAATTTGCTTTTATCAGATGAATTTATTAAACAAGTATTTATAAGCTAAAAAATAACAATCCTAAAAGTATCATAAGGTGTTTAACTCAATAAAAAATAGGAAAAATAAAGAAAAAGGCTCAGGCTCACTATAAAATGGCTGGCATGACACATAACAAATTAAAGCTATTAAAAATGAGTGTAAAACTCTTATAAACAGATTGTCCTAAGCTGCTGCAGAAATACACAAAATCATAGACCACATGCACCATGGTGAAACATGCCTTCCTTACATACCACCTCAAGCTGCCACCTGGATCGGCCCGTTTGACCTGAACCCCCTGCCCTTGCCACGACTTCCCCTTCCACGCCCACGCCCTGCAAAACTCATCAAGATAACATGCTCAGGTCAAAACATTGGGTCAAATTCGCCCGACCGTTTTTTGTTCCTTTTTAGAGTGACTGCATTTTGAGTCCATGTGGTTTGTCCAAAGTTACGGCAGGAGCCCTCAAGTTTGAAACTACAATAAAAATCCTAGCTTTTGAAACTATGTGCGTTTCAAGCTGTAACACCTCGAAAATTCACGTCCTATAATGTGTAGACATGTGTCAAATGTTTGAACGTGTGAAAGAATGTTATAAAAGGACTAAAGCTGACAAACATGGAAAGTATGTGATTATACGGGTTCTAAATGTCAACAGTGAATAAATATACTTCATAATAACCCTACATGATGTTGATATCATCAAACGAATAAATCATGGATCATACGAAGCTAAAAGTGAGAGATTACAAACCACAGGGGTTAAATGTGTCAACATGTTTAAGTTATACCTCTGAGTGACCTTTTGACAAACCCGAAGCTTTGTAACTGATAATTATGCTCACTAGAATGTGCGATATAAATTTCATAAAGTTTCGTAATCGTATGAGAAAGTTATGATCATATTCATATTCGAGGGGTTAAAGCGTTAACATTGAAAGTTAGGACTTTTCGGGTTAACCGGAAGTGTCCAGGGACTTGGCAAAGTGGGTATAAGTCCTAAAGCCCTTATGGGTAAATATGAAGGGGTCAAAATGCAAGAATTAGGCTTGGTTGCCCTTTCGAAAGGCCAAGGGACAAGATGTGGAAACTAGAAAATGTTAAAGCTGATTTCAAGGCCCACGCGGGCCGCGTCAAGGTTGGTTAACCTTTACGCGGGCCGCGTCAGGACATCAGATGCAGAAAAACGAGACAGGCTCCTGTATTCGCGGTTATTCGATCTTTAAGCGATATTTTAACATGGTGGGCGACCCCTAAACTGTTCTAGAGCACTAGGGACACACGTTGGAGGATTGTGGTCAGTAATAGAGTTGTGTGTCAAAGAATTGTGGTGAAAAATTCACTATATAAAGGCCTTAACTTGCAACTCATTGATCACACCTTCATCTGCACATTTGGAGCACTTCCGGAGCTAAGGATCTTTCTCTAAGCATCACATCTCGTGCATAGGACTTCAGTAAGTTAGCTAATCCTTCTTTAATTGAGTTTAACTTAGTTATTTAGATAAAAGTCAAACCGTCGTAATTACGGTTTGACTTCGAGATTAATTAATGATGGCTCAGTCAAATCTCGAATTAAAATTAGATATAAGTGGGTAATTATGTGGGTAATAAACCCTTAAAAGGGTTCCCCCTGATTACCACTCTAACCAAGTCAAATGTCGAGTCAAACGTGTAATTAAAAAGTCAACAGAATGTTTAAATTGCAATTTATGCATGATTAGCAATGTAGAGCACATACAACCTGTTTGATCATTAATATAACTTGGTAATTAGTGTAAGAACATGTCTAAACATGATCAACCCGACAATTTCCTGTTTAGACCCGGTTCGGAACCGAAAGTCGCATAGTTTGACTTATACTTTGACTTTCAGTTCTGACCCGTTATGGTATGTTTTAGAAATACCTAAGAGCTTTATTTGGACCAGGTTACATGCTAGTATAACCCTCTGTGATTATACACCCCGGATCATTAGTTATCCAATTAATACGCTTGATTCCGTTAATTGCTCATATGTTGACCATTACGCCCTTATTACCTTAAAACGTGATTTTTGGAAATGTAAAAGAGTAGAAACTTTAATTACTGATATATAAACTTGTATGCAAAGTTTGACATCAGTTTGAATTGTAGATTAAGAATTATGCTCATTATCGCAAAATGAATGCTTTATGTTAATAAAACGGCGTAATTAGCGTATAGCCTAGTTAAGCCTACTTTTTGGTATCAAACTTAATACCCACTGATGTAATATATTATTTTGGTATTTTTAAAGATTTTTAATAAATTTTAGGCTGAGCATAACTAGTAGTCGTAGGCTTAATCCGGTAATTGTCGGTTTTGCCCTTACGGGCCATAAAATGAGTTTTACATATCTAAACGACTCCAAACCTTTTGCTACTGATCACATAGGATAAATAAGGTATTTTAAACCTTCTGGAAATATAAAAATATCAGATTTAAGTATCGAACCCGGAAATGGCCTTTAATCGCCTTATTAAGCGTTTTTAACGCATAGTATGTATTAAAATTATATTGAACATACCCGGGTTGATACCTACTGATATTTTAGGCAAATTAGAATATTTTAACAGTAAGCAAAGGTTGATTAACTCAGACTCCGGTTTTGAGCTTTTCGGCTTATGTGAAATTACCAAAATGCCCCTACGGTGCATAGTTGGTTATAAATGATAGATTTCACACATATACTTTAACCTACTGATATAACTTAGCAAATTGAGTATATTTGCTGATTACATCAGGCCTGTAACTCAGGTTATCACTTAAACTCTTTTACAACCTTTAAAATGACCAAACTACCCCTACGGGGCATAGTTTGCGATTAAATTCATTACGGGCATAATAGAAGAGATCTTACTAATGTCACAACATATATGAAGAATATTAACTTAGGAAACCTGTAAATGGCTCTCATTACTACCCGTTAGGCTTATTACGCGTTCAGTTCGGTTTATGTAACTAGTTTACATAAACTAGCCTAAACGGGTCAAACCTTAACGGTTTTATCTCAAAATACAGAATGTGTATGAATTACCCATATTAAACAAGTCTCCGAACTTGTCGGGTCTAAATCACATTCTATCCGGTCTTTGCTTAATCGTGCGTGCGAACCGTATCTTTGAAACTAACCGGTTTAAGCTTAAGCTTAATTAAAGACCCGTTAGGATTCTAATAGGTTATTATAAACCTTCGTTCCAGATTAGGAGGACCAGTAAAAGCTACGTGCATTTTGCTTATTGTGAATTATACTTTGCTCAGGTAAATACTTTTAACTAATTTTCCCTATACGGGCTTGGGTTACGGTATATAGCATACCGCTTGATCGAGCATCAAATCCTCCACCGTTGAGTGCGTAATTGACTAATTTGATCAGCTCGTTTAAACAGTCTTGTTACTTAAAGCCTTTGGGGGGTTAATGACCATGTCCCGGATATCCTTGGCATCATTTTACGAAATGGCCACGACTTAAGCGAGGGGTGTAGGCGTACACCCGTCAGTGCACAAAAGAATATTGTGGTATGTCTATTGATCTTTAACCCGGACAAGATCCGGGCTACTGAACGCACAAGGAACATGTAATTCGTTCACAAGATTATAATATTAAATAATTCTCCCAAGTTAAATAAAATGTTTATGCCATGTGCATCCAAACCAATTTTTAATCATTTTCCAAAATGAGTCAGTTGAATGTATTTACCAGTGTAAACTGACGTATTTTCCCAAAAAGATTAAATGCAGGTACTAAGCGAAATTGGCTGGGATTTCTCCTTAGCATCATTAGAAGTCTCGCAAGCTTAAGATGCCTGAAGTCTGTTGAACCATTAATATTATTTTTATTTCGATCCATCTGTGGATAAACTTCCGAATATTGTGACATTTGATATTACAATATTAAATTCGGTTGTATCATATTTTTAAATTGCTTCCGCTGTGCATATTGATTATTGTGTTGTTTGACTATTATGTTGCCAACCACGTCACGATACTCCCCCACCGGGCCCACCGGTGACACGTGGAAATCGGGGTGTGACAGGTTGGTATCAGAGCCAACATTGAGTGAATTAAACACTAGCCTTTTGTGTTTAATCTCAGTTACACAATTGCACAATTCTAAACTTTCGAGTCTAGACATATAACATAGGACAAATTCTACCTTATTTGGTTTTTGTTTTGTCCTTTAAATTTTTATATATGTTGTTTTGTTATCTCATGTTATAATGACAGGATTTGAAAATGCCGCCAAGATTCTTCAGGAGGAGAGGAAGAGGCAAGGGGCCAATCACCGCCCCCAATGATAATGAAGCTGGACCATCACATACGCGAGCTCCGTCTACTACCGAGAGTGACGACCCTCGACAGAACAGGAGGAACTTGTTTGAACCAGCCAGACGATCGGTATCACACAGCTCTACACCTCCAGTCCAAAACCCTTATGGGCCTCAGCCGGAGTACGAGCCCAACAACCCTCAACCCTCATATATACCATTACAGCGATCTTTATCGCATCATTCTTTCGGGGACCCCACACCTGCTTTAAGGGGCCGGTTTAACCCGGCCAATTACATCCATGAACCCGTGGGTTTTAACCCACTGGGGCCAGAGGATCATTTCTCTGGCGATCATGCGGACGACATGGACGAGGATACGGACCCCGTCGAGCCTACCAGTGGTACTCGAAACCACCCGATAGAGATCTCTGACGGATCTTCTTTCCATGGATCACCCTATGTTGGTCCGGATAGCTTTCAAGCTATGTTCACCAGGCACGAGTGGTACTATACACCTCCTCACCATTCGTCGCCTCATCAGCAGCAACAGCAGCAGCAGCAGGAACAGGATCCCTCTGTGGATTCGCGGTTTGTGGCAGTTACGCCACCGCCTCCACCGCCGCCAGTGCAACCGGCACCTCCGCAACCGCCAAGGCGAAGGAGAACCGGTGCGCGCATGTCGTCACGAGCAGGGGATTTCCATTTCAGTTCCCCACGTCAATCCAGTGGCAGCCACTATCCGCCACATCAGGAGGACCCACAAATGGGTGGACCCTCCAACCCAGCTGTACCACAGCCACCGCCAATGGGTTTTGACAACCCAATTCCGGCATATACGGGTTCCATGGCGTATAACCCGTTTGAACCACCAACTCACCACAACTATGGTTACGCGGAGGCCGACCCGTACATGGTAGCGGCGAACTACAACACCCAAGGACCCTATGGAGATCCACGGGGAGTAGGGTACCCAACACATGGGTACCAGATACCTCCTAGGCCTATTATTCGGACTCAATCGCAGCCGCCTAGGTTCTCCCCACCTGAGCATGAAGAACTCCTTCAGAGGTTGGATCAAGTTGAACGGGAAGTTCACAGGGACCGCAGGGAGAGACAGACCTTCTTCCAAGGATTAACAAGCTTGATCAAAGGGAAGAGCAAGAAGGATCATTGAATCCTTCCACTGTTTTTTTTTCCTTGTATCAGTTAAGCCCCTGCGTGGGCCTGTATTTGTTGTATTTGTTTAAGCCCCTGCGTGGGTATGTGTGTTTGTTTGACCCCTGCGTGGGTCTATTTTCCGTTAACCCCTGCGTGGGTATGATGTTTGCTTAAAGTCCCTGCGTGGACTAGTTATGTTGGTTTAAAGTCCCTGTGTGGACGAGCATGTTGATTGACCCCTGCGTGGGTAATTGTTTGTTGAAAAGACCCGTTTAGGGCAGCGTGTAATATTATAATAAATTTATGGAATGTTTGTTTTATAAATTTCATGTTTGCCATTATGTGCATATAAAAATTATAAATGAAATAAATAAATTAAAATCATTCCTTTTGAAATAATATATGCCTATGTAAAATTTTTAATAAGAATCTTAAAGTGTGAAACCTAGCCTTCGGGTCATTATAAGGCCGGGCCTAGATGGTAAGACCTGTTTAAAAGATTCGTATCCCTATTAACATCGGAAAATATGTTAACACTCCTGGCAGACGTGATTCATTAAAAAAATCACACACGTCAATTTTTATATAAAAGGATCTTTCTAAAGATTCCTAACCCAAATTTTATGATCTCTGAATCATGGGTTTAGGTCATCAATTAAGATGATCATATTTTTACCATACGTGGTAATATAGCGCCTACGGGCCCTGCTCATTTCCATATGAGCCAAAAGACGGTGGTAGCGATGACTCCCTGTCAAATAAAGGTAATGAACTAGGTTCAAACCTTCATGCTTTGATTCTCTGAAATCATAGCTTATAATTTATAAACGTCCTTGTGACTAGGCCTATTGTGCCAGTATACCTTAATGTTTTGATTCTCTGAAATCATAGATTAAATTAAAAATGTCCACGTGACTAGGCCTTTTGTGCCACAAATAAAACTGCTAATGTTTTATAATTAGGATAAATTATAATAGAAATCCTAAATAATTATGATTTATAAATTAACCAAATATGGTCTCTGTTACCATGGTTAATGAATTGCCATAAAAGACAATTCCATAATAAACTCCCAAATAAACTATTGTCCTTGTTTTCTGCAACAGTTCAATTAAAATGGCTAACTCGAACGAGGGTAATAGTCATCCAGTGGAGAATAACCAGAACGCCCGAATTAATTTAATGGGTGCTGAATTGAAAGCAATAATAGACGGCGCAGTTACACAGGCATTGGAAAGGCAGTACGAAGAGTATAGTGGGACTCGTAGCAGGACCTTATCTACACAGCCTTCGAAGCCACCGTCCAAGAAGGACGACCCGAAGAAAGATGATGATCGACACTCCTCGAACCACAGTGCTCCATCTCAGCAGGTTATACTAAACCAAGGGCCCCGTGAGAAGGGTTGCTCATATAAATATTTTGTTTCTTGCAAACCCCGGGATTTCACTGGGGAGAAAGGAGCCATTGATTGTATGACGTGGCTGGATGAGATGGATACGGTTGTGGATATCAGCGGATGCGCTGAAAGAGACGTGGTCAAGTTTGTGTCGCAGTCTTTTAAGGGTGAAGCGTTAGCATGGTGGAGATCTCTGATTCAAGCCACCAGAAAAATCCCATTGTACAACATGTCGTGGGAACAATTTGTTGCCCTTATCAGGGAAAATTACTGCCCTCAGCATGAGGTGGAGAAGATAGAATCTGATTTTCTATCATTGGTGATGACAAACCTTGACTGTCAAGCTTACCTAACGAGCTTCAACATGATGTCCCGGTTGGTTCCATATCTAGTAACCCCGGAGCCAAAAAGAATCCCTCGTTTTATCGGTGGTTTAGCCCCGGAAATCAAGGCAAGCGTAAAAGCTTCTCGGCCAGCTACTTTTAGATCTGTAGCTGACATTTCCTTATCCCTCACTCTGGATGCAGTCAGGCAGAGATCGCTGAGAAATAAGGAGGCTGAGAAGAGAAAGCGTGAAGATGATAGCTCACGTAGATCGAACAAGAAACACCGTGGGAACGGTGACAACAAGAAAGGATCGGAGTCAAGGAAAGATGGGCATAATTCTGGTGAGAAGCCCAAATGCAAGATATGCAAGAAACAGCACTTTGGAAAGTGCAGACTCGAGTCGAACTCTCAGACTCAGTCAAAAACCTATGCTTGTGGTATATGCAAGTCCACGGATCACAAAACCTTGGATTGCAAGAAGATGAAAGACGCAACGTGCTACCGTTGCAATGAAAAGGGCCACATTAAAACCAACTGCCCTAAATACAACAAGAAGCCTGAAGAGGCCAAGAAGACTAATGCTAGAGTCTTCAGAATGGACGCAAAGGAAGCGGTTCTAGACGACAACGTTATTACAGGTACTTTCCTTGTAAATGACGTCTTTGCTAGAGTACTTTTTGATTCAGGCGCTGATAAGTCTTTCGTTGATAAAAAGTTTTGTTAATTGCTGAAATTACCTGTCAAAACCTTAAATGTGAATTATGAGGTGGAGTTAGCAGATGGTACACTAGAAACCGTCTCAACTGTGTTAGATGGATGTGTTATATCCATTAAGAACCATTCTTTTCCTCTGTCTCTACTTCCATTTAAGTTAGCTGGTTTTGACATAGTTCTGGGTATGGACTGGTTATCTCATAACCAGGCCCAAATTGTCTGTAACAAGAAACAGGTGGTGATAAAGACTCCGTCTGGTGAATCACTTACCATTCGGGGAGATACCCAGTATGGGCTGCCTGAGCAAGTGACTATGCTCAAGGCTTCAAAATGTTTAAAGAAGGGTTGTGTCATCTACATGGCACAAGTGATTATTGATGAGCCTAAACCGAAGATAGAAGACATCCCTGTCATCTCTGAATTCCCAGAAGTTTTTCCGGAAGAACTACCTGGTTTACCACCAGATAGGCAAGTGGAATTCAGGATTGATATCATCCCCGGAGCAGCACCAGTTGCAAGAGCACCCTATAGGTTGGCTCCAACGGAGATGAAAGAACTGAGGACACAGCTAGACGAATTGCTAGCTAAAGGTTTCATTAAACCCAGTTCGTCCCCTTGGGGAGCGCCAATCCTGTTTGTAAAGAAGAAAGATGGATCGATGCGTCTGTGCATCGATTATCGTGAGCTAAATAAAGTCACGATAAAGAATAGATATCCTTTGCCCAGAATCGACGATTTGTTCGATCAACTGCAAGGAGCAAGTTATTTCTCAAAGATTGACTTGAGGTCAGGCTACCATCAACTGAAGGTTAGAGATGAAGACGTGCATAAAACAGCATTTAGGAATCGTTATGGTCATTACGAGTTCCTAGTGATGCCTTTTGGGCTCACCAATGCACCGGCCGCGTTCATGGACCTCATGAATCGCGTTTGCAAGCCACACTTAGATAAATTCGTCATCGTCTTCATCGATGACATCCTTATTTATTCAAAGAACCAAGCTGACCACGAGAAACACCTTCCCTGTATTCTCAAACTCCTGCATCATGAGAAACTCTATGCCAAATTCTCAAAGTGCGAGTTCTGGCTTCGAGAAGTCCAATTTCTTGGACATGTGGTCAGTGAGCGTGGTATTCATGTGGATCCCGCTAAAGTTGAAGCTGTTATGAATTGGCAAGAGCCAAAGACGCCTACGGAGATTCGTAGCTTCCTAGGATTGGCAGGATATTACAGGCGTTTCATTGAAAATTTTTCAAGGATTGCTGCACCCCTAACTTCCTTGACTAAGAAGAAAGTAAAGTTCGTTTGGGGCCCTAAGCAGCAAGAATCCTTCGATATGCTGAAGCAGAAGTTGAGCAACGCCCCAGTACTGACCTTGCCAGATGGAATAGAAGACTTTGTGGTTTACTGCGATGCGTCGCACACTGGCATGGGGTGTGTGCTTATGCAGAAAGGCAAGGTTATTGCCTATGCATCACGACAGTTAAAGGTGCACGAAAAGAATTACACCACCCACGACTTGGAGTTGGGTGCCGTTGTATTCGCGCTAAAACTGTGGAGGCATTATCTATATGGGATTAAGTGTGTGATCTATTCTGATCACAAGAGCCTCCAGCATCTGTTCAATCAGAAGGAATTAAACATGAGGCAACGCCGTTGGATGGAAACTTTGAATGATTATGATTGTGAAATCAAGTACCATCCTGGCAAGGCGAATGTAGTCGCTGATGCCTTGAGTCGAAAGGAAAGGGTGAAACCCATCCGAATCAATGCCAAGTGCATGGAGATAAAGAATAATTTGATTGAAAGGTTGTTAGCTGCACAAAAGGAAGCTGTGTTGGAAGCTAACTATAAATGAAAAGTTAGGAGTAACTGAGGAGCAGTTAACTCTTAGCAAGGACGGAATTCTAAGATTAAATGGACGAATATGGGTTCCAATTTATGGAGGACTTCGAGATGTCATCCTCCAGGAAGCCCATAGTTCCAAATACTCCGTTCATCCTGGAGCTGATAAGATGTACCAGGATTTAAAGGCAAATTATTGGTGGATAGGCTTGAAAAAGTCTGTAGCCACCCATGTAGCTAAATGCTTGACATGTGCGCAAGTCAAAGCCGAGCATCAAAAGCCGTCAGGCTTCCTACAACAGCCTGAACTTCCTACGTGGAAGTGGGAAATGGTAACTATGGATTTTATTACCAAGTTACCCAAGACCAGGAAAGGGAATGATACAATATGGGTTATAGTTGATAGACTGACTAAGTCAGCACATTTCTTACCCATCAAGGAGACTTATAGCTCCGACATGTTAGCCCAGTTATACGTTGATAAGATTGTAGCCTTACATGGCATACCTGTGTCTATTATCTCTGACCGAGATACTAGATACACGTCACATTTTTGGAAGAGTTTCCAACAATCTTTGGGCACACGTTTGAATTTTAGTACGGCTTATCATCCTCAGACTGACGGTCAGAGTGAGCGTACTATTCAAACGTTGGAAGACATGCTACGTGCATGTGCGATCGATTTGGGTGGTAGTTGGGATAAGAACCTACCGTTAATCGAATTCTCCTATAACAATAGCTACCATACCAGCATTAAGGCTGCGCCCTTCGAGGCATTATACGGTAGAAAGTGTAGATCGCCCGTTTGTTGGGCGGAAGTTGGAGATGTCCAATTATCAGGACCAGAGATAGTCTTTGAAACGACGGACAAGATTGTCCAGATTCGTGATCATCTCAAAGCTGCCCGTGATAGGCAGAAGAGTTACGCAGATCCAAAGCGTAAAGCTTTTCACTTCGAAGTAGGTGATAAAGTGTTGCTAAAAGTATCACCCTGGAAGGGAGTGATGCGATTTGGTAAGAAAGGCAAGCTAAGCCCGAGATACATAGGACCTTTTGAGGTTATCGAACGTGTCGGGTCAGTTGCCAATAAGTTGAACTTACCAGAAGAGCTCAGTGGAATTCACAACGTGTTCCACATCTGCAATCTGAAAAAGTGTTTCGCTGATGAATCACTGGTCATACCCCATACAGATGTGCATATAGATGAGAGCTTGAAATTTGTGGAAAAACCTTTATCGATTGAAGATCGATAGGTAAAGAAGCTTCGAAGGAAGCATGTACCTATTGTAAAGGTCAAATGGGATGCTCGTAGAGGTCCCGAATTCACGTGGGAGGTTGAATCCACGATGAAAGAAAAGTACCCTTATTTATTTCAGTAAATCTCGGGTCGAGATTTATTTTAAGAGGGTGAGGATGTAACACCTCGAAAATTCACGTCCTATAATGTGTAGACACGTGTCAAATGTTTGAACGTGTGAAAGAATGTTATAAAAGGACTAAAGTTGACAAACATGGAAAGTATGTGATTATACGGGTTCTAAATGTCAACAGTGAATAAATATACTTCATAATAACCCTACATGATGTTGATATCATCAAACGAATAAATCATGGATCATACGAAGCTAAAAGTGAGAGATTACAAACAACAGGGGTTAAATGTGTCAACATGTTTAAGTTATACCTCTGAGTGACCTTTTGACAAACCCGAAGCTTTGTAACTGATAATTATGCTCACTAGAATGCGCGATATAAATTTCATAAAGTTTCGTAATCGTATGAGAAAGTTATGATCAAATTCATATTCGAGGGGTTAAAGCGTTAACATTGAAAGTTAGGACTTTTCGGGTTAACCGGAAGTGTCCAGGGACTTGGCAAAGTGGGTATAAGTCCTAAAGCCCTTGTGGGTAAATATGAAGGGGTCAAAATGCAAGAATTAGGCTTGGTTGCCCTTTCGAAAGGCCAAGGGACAAGATGTGGAAACTAGAAAATGTTAAAGCTGATTTCAAGGCCCACGCGGGCCGCGTCAAGGTTGGTTAACCTTTACGCGGGCCGCGTCAGGACATCAGATGCAGAAAAACGAGACAGGCTCCTGTATTCATGGTGGGCGACCCCTAAACTGTTCTAGAGCACTAGGGACACATGTTGGAGGATTGTGGTCAGTAATAGAGTTGTGTGTCAAAGAATTGTGGTGAAAAATTCACTATATAAAGGCCTTAACTTGCAACTCATTGATCACACCTTCATCTGCACATTTGGAGCACTTCTGGAGCTAAGGATCTTTCTCTAAGCATCACATCTCGTGCATAGGACTTCAGTAAGTTAGCTAATCCTTCTTTAATTGAGTTTAGCTTAGTTATTTAGCTAAAAGTCAAACCGTCGTAATTACGGTTTGACTTCGAGATTAATTAATGATGGCTCAGTCAAATCTCGAATTAAAAGTAGATATAAGTGGGTAATTATGTGGGTAATAAACCCTTAAAAGGGTTCCCCCTGATTACCACTCTAACCAAGTCAAATGTCGAGTCAAACGTGTAATTAAAAAGTCAACAGAATGTTTAAATTGCAATTTATGCATGATTAGCAATGTAGAGCACATCCAACCTATTTGATCATTAATATAACTTGGTAATTAGTGTAAGAACATGTCTAAACATGATCAACCCGACAATTTCCTGTTTAGACCCGGTTCGGAACCGAAAGTCGCATAGTTTGACTTATACTTTGACTTTCAGTTCTGACCCGTTATGGTATGTTTTAGAAATACCTAAGAGCTTTATTTGGACCAGGTTACATGCTAGTATAACCCTCTGTGATTATACACCCCGGATCATTAGTTATCCAATTAATACGCATGATTCCGTTAATTGCTCATATGTTGACCATTACGCCCTTATTACCTTAAAACGTGATTTTTGGAAATGTAAAAGAGTAGAAACTTTAATTACTGATATATAAACTTGTATGCAAAGTTTGACATCAGTTTGAATTGTAGATTAAGAATTATGCTCATTATCGCAAAATGAATGCTTTATGTTAATAAAACGGCGTAATTAGCGTATAGCCTAGTTAATCCTACTTTTTGGTATCAAACTTAATACCCACTGATGTAATATATTATTTTGGTATTTTTAAAGATTTTTAATAAATTTTAGGCTGAGCATAACTAGTAGTCGTAGGCTTAATCCGGTAATTGTCGGTTTTGCCCTTACGGGCCATAAAATGACTTTTACATATCTAAACGACTCCAAACCTTTTGCTACTGATCACATAGGATAAATAAAGTATTTTAAGCCTTCTGGAAATATAAAAATATCAGATTTAAGTATCGAACCCGGAAATGGCCTTTAATCGCCTTATTAAGCGTTTTTAACGCATAGTATGTATTAAAATTATATTGAACATACCCGGGTTGATACCTACTGATATTTTAGGCAAATTAGAATATTTTAACAGTAAGAAAAGGTTGATTAACTCAGACTCCGGTTTTGAGTTTTTCGGCTTATGTGAAATTACCAAAATGCCCCTACGGTGCATAGTTGGTTATAAATGATAGATTTCACACATATACTTTAACCTAATGATATAACTTAGCAAATTGAGTATATTTGCTGATTACATCAAGCCTGTAACTCAGGTTATCACTTAAACTCTTTTACCACCTTTAAAATGACCAAACTACCCCTACGGGGCATAGTTTGCGATTAAATTCATTAGGGGCATAATAGAAGAGATCTTACTAATGTCACAACATATATGAAGAATATTAACCTAGGAAACCTGTAAATGGCTCTCATTACTACCCGTTACGCTTATTACGCGTTCGGTTCGGTTTATGTAACTAGTTTACATAAACTAGCCTAAACGGGTCAAACCTTAACGGTTTTATCTCAAAATCCAGAATGTGTATGAATTACCCATATTAAAAAAGTCTCCGAACTTGTCGGGTCTAAATCACATTCTATCCGGTCTTCTCTTAATCGTGCGTGCGAACCGTATCTTTGAAACTAACCGGTCTAAGCTTAAGCTTAATTAAAGACCTGTTAGGGTTCTAATAGGTTATTATAAACCTTCGTTCCAGATTAGGAGGACCAGTAAAAGCTACGTGCATTTTGCTTATTGTGAATTATACTTTGCTCAGGTAAATACTTTTAACTTATTTTCCCTATACGGGCTTGGGTTACGGTATATAGCATACCGCTTGATCGTGCATCAAATCCTCCACCATTGAGTGCGTAATTGACTAATTTGATCGGCTCGTTTAAACAGTCTTGTTACTTAAAGCCTTTGGGGGGTTAATGACCATGTCCCGGATATCCTTGGCATCATTTTACGAAATGGCCACGACTTAAGCGCGGGGTGTAGGCGTACACCCGTCAGTGCACAAAAGAATATTGTGGTGTGTCTATTGATCTTTAACCCGGACAAGATCCGGGCTACTGAACGCACAAGGAACATGTAATTCGTTCACAAGATTATAATATTAAATAATTCTCCCAAGTTAAATAAAATGTTTATGCCATGTGCATCCAAACCAATTTTTAATCATTTTCCAAAATGAGTCAGTTGAATGTATTTACCAGTGTAAACTGACGTATTTTCCCAAAAAGATTAAATGCAGGTACTAAGCGAAATTGGCTGGGATTTCTCCTTAGCATCATTAGAAGTCTCGCAAGCTTAAGATGCCTGAGGTCTGTTGAACCATTAATATTATTTTTATTTCGATCCATTAGTGGATAAACTTCCGAATATTGTGACATTTGATATTACAATATTAAATTCGGTTGTATCATATTTTTAAATTGCTTCCGCTGTGCATATTGATTATTGTGTTGTTTGACTATTATGTTGCCAACCACGTCACGATACTCCCCCACCGGGCCCACCGGTGACACGTGGAAATCGGGGTGTGACACAAGCCCATTTTAAAGGGTGTTAAATTTTTAAGAAAATGACTATTTTACCCCTGTTTGCACCATCTAAACAAGCTTCAACAAAAGGGCAGAGAAACGCACAAACATAGAACTCTCCAAAAAACATTTAGACATACTTCAAAAACCATCCAGCTGAGTTTCTCATAAAATAACACAATTAGAACATGTTTGAATCTATTCACCCATTTCTTTCATACCAAATTATTACTTTTATGTATTTGACCAATTATAGAAAAAGCGCAACCCAAATCAACTCGTTCTATTAGTAAATAAGTTGAAACTCCGAACTCAATAACAATGGCATGGAAGTACCTTCGAATGGGGTGCAACCTTGATATGAAATGTTACACTTAGCAGTTTTTATAATGTTAAGAGATGAGAATGTAGCAGTACCTCTCTCCTGCTGCATGGGTGCTTCTTGATTATATCCTCCATCATACCGATCATCCGCATAAGCACCATTATTCTCGTAACCACCCCTTACACGGCCTCTAAAATTATGACCCCGTCCTCGGTCCCTACCCCTTGTGAAGTCACGCAGTGCATCCCACCCTGCATCCTCATATTCTCCTGTTGCATAACCAATTAACCATTCCATGTGAATATACCATAATCAAGAAGAAACCGCAAATTGAACTCGAAGAGTACTAGAGGTGGGAATTTCATATAGAGTACACCGATAGTCCCATGGTCCCTGTGGTTTTTCCAAATTTTGGATTTGTTCCCTAGCTTTCCAAAAGTACATGGATGGTCTCGATGGTTTGCACTTTGTAACGCACTTGGTCCCCAACTTTTGCCAAAAGTACACGGATGGTCCATGTGGTTTGCACTTTGTAGCGCATTTAGTCCATAACTTGGACCTCCTGAAACCATCAAATTAGTTGGTTGGGGACTAGATATGTTACAAAGTGCAAACCACAGGAACCATCCATGTACTTTTGAAAAGCTAGGGACCAAATCCAAAAATTTTGAAAAACCATGGGGACTATTCGTGTCTTTAGTAAACAAGTTGAAACTCCCAAACTCAATACCAATGACATGAAAGTGTCTTCCTATGAGGTGACCACTGAAATTACGACTTCGTCCTCGGCCTCTACCTCTTGTGAAGTCACGAGGTGCATCCTACCCAACATCCTCAGCCTCTCCTGTTGCATAACCATTTCATCTGACCTTGTTAATCATGGAGAAATCCCAACGAAGAGTTGGAAAATATTGAAGGTGGGAATTTCGACCCATTTACATCCGAAAGGGGGTCTGATAGGAGTATAACCCCGAATCACCGGTTCAAATAAAACGTTAAAATAAAAGATAGATCTACGGTTCGTTTTGGATACAGATACACCACCAAAACCAACAGTAGGGCTGCGAATCACTCACGAAGATACAGAAATCACCACTCCGGTTATAAATTCGGGTCTAAGAACACCACTCAATATGCCACAATTGAGCTAGCATAGACACAAATAATTCACCTCAAAATCCCATTGAGAGAAAATTAACCAAAAGAAATTCTTTACTCAAAACTCACTAACTTTTTTTTTCATTGATATCAATACATTATATAAGAAATTAGAAACTGCTCTAAACATGGGGTAACTACCATTGATCACTACTAAATAACTAACTTGAAATGCAACATAACATAAAATAAATTTAGGAAATAAAATTGCAGTTGTGATAATAGAAAAACGTGGATCCATTTGTGGTTCCGGGTCACGGGCGGACAGGTCGATGACCCGAAATACAACAGGGTCTCCTTGAGTTATCTTTCATCTCTAACAGGTCAAATGGGTAGAAACTAGAAATCATACATATAGTTGACTAAATAGAAAAGGGTTGACAGTAACTTAAAGTATATTGTTAATGCATACAAACTACTAAATCGATTCATTAAAAAAAGGATTAATATTGAAATAACATATATTTCATAGTTATATTTAGTACATTAAGAAAAATCCAGGTCACACTACTTAAAGTCTAGTTATGCAACACTGTTACACAAGACCATAATTAAAGTCAACTAGTCTTAAGCCACGCGCGTTGCGACGGGGGCGTAAAACTGTGCCAAGTAGCACCAACGCCATCTGATCGCTATCACCAGAAACTTGACTAAACGAATAAAAGCGGTTGTTTAGGGTTAAACATGTCATCACCAATGTTGTGGGGTCAAAGGAGAAAAAAATAGGGTAAATAATGAAAACTAAAAAAAACTTTATTAAAGTTGAGGGGCTAAACATGTCATTATCAAAGTTGAGGGGCCAAAGAAGAAAAGTTTGTAAAAGTACAAATAGTTAAGTGTGTGTGAAGGGGTATGGGCTCAAATCTCACATCATGCTTGGTCGCGAGTGACCATCACCCAACTCAATACCCCTATCGATAAGGATTCGTCTGCGCTCGTGCGGGCACGCGCGAACCCAGTTTGCTTTCCCACTCGGGAAAAGATGAGAAGACTCACCTTGTGTACGAAAACGAGTGTTTTCGTCACAACAAGTGATGCGGTAGCCACTGCGGTTATCGCACATAGCGATGCGGTCCAGACCCGCATCCTATTGTCGACACAAGTGGAACTGACACTTTGACTTAAGTGTCCAAACCAGCAAGTGGCCTGTCCGGGCACTGACAGCGGTTAGCTGCCCAGCCCAAACTAAGAGAACTATGAAATAGTGAACCCAAACTAGAGAACTAAAATTTTCTCAAGAACCCATTCCTTCATGAACTAATCTTTCGCAAACATAACTCCCCGAACTATCACCATGAACTATTATTGTGAACAGCAAACTCGCCGTGGAGTTTTCGCAAACATAACTCCCCGAACTATCACCATGAACTATTATTGTGAACAGCAAACTCGCCGTTGAGTTTGAATCACGCTAATTGGTGGTTTGCTATTAATTTAATGGTTTTGTAAATAATTAGATAAAATTATTATATTTTTTACAAATCTAGATAGCTTAACTTGAATGAGTTTTTGATGTTTCACTTATGTCCAAGAGTGATGTTAGGATCTGAGTTTGACACTTACAAATAAATACTAATAGAAAACAATAAAATTCACAAGTAGGAAGATATTATCAACAACTGTTTTTCATTTATTCAAATGATTCAAATATTTTACATAATAATTCAACAATCTCCCCCTCAGAGCCTGATCACTCACAAACATAAAATATATATGTATGTATAAGTATGAGAAATATAGAGAATGCTTAGGGAGGTTGTGATTGAGATTCAGTTAGCTAGCAACTATGGTGATTCCAGATTGCATAGCTCGTGGGCTGAAAGATGTAGTACCTTAGGAGCTTGTGAACTCAGCAAGTTAGAAGGTCAGCAGCTTAGTGGATTGTGTTATAGAGAGAGAATGTGATTCTAAAGAGAGAGTTATATTGTAGATGGAGAGAGTAAATGGTTGGTAGGTCCAGAACAATTAGCCTTGAATGAAATGAGAGGGTTGACCCTCTATTTGTAGATAGAGGAATCTTAACCCTAATGGGTTTGGGGCAGGCTGGCCCACTAAACCTATTATTCTGTTTTGGCTGTTAAATTCCTAGTTTCTTGCTTCTTTGTTTCGCAGCTTTGCGGAGTGAGCCTCCGGGCACCCACGTCATTAGTACCATACTCTTAAAGACATTTTCGGTCTGAATTCATATCATGATCCATAACCTATAGTTTCAATTACACACTCCACATGTTTGATGAAATGTCTGGGTGAATATTATGCACTATAATTGATATAAATTAAATGTGTAGATCATGTTTAAGTGGAGAGTTCAAATGAGAAGAATTAAAAATTAAGAATAAAAAGAATAAAGGATACAAAGGTAATTTGAACAAATCTTTAATGAGTCTATTATTTATTTTTGCTATTCAAATTAATGAACTCTAATAATTTAATTAGTCTATTTTATAAAACAGTTGTGTACCTTACACAATAAAAACAATCATGCACATGATCTTACATTTTTAACGTTTTCTACACCATTAAAACAATATTTTGGTGTAGGATACATAATGTGTAGGACTCAAACACTTTTAAATAATTTTGCGACTCATAATAAAATATGTGTAGGACACAAAATTTTTAAATAATTTTATCACTTCTAATAAAATTTGTGTAGGAGCCAATACATTAATGATGGTGAAGGAGAAGTTTATGGTTGCATTAATAAGACTTGAGTAACTCTTTAAAATATTTATTAGTATTCTATATCAAAATGTCTATACTACCCTTAGTAATTAAAACATTAATTAAAAGTGGACAAAAATGATATCTTGATTTTCAACCATTGATCAAAAAAATATAGGGTCTAGATTAATTCATTTTTTCTTCTTTTAAAAAGATTCTTCTCAAATGAAGAGCGACACCGAAAACCTGAGCACAAACATAGTTGAAGACTTGTTCATATTTTATAAATGTTTATTCATATACAGCGATACCGAAAACCTGAGCACAAACATAGTTTTGGACGAAAGGCAACAAGATGAAGACGAGTCCATCAGAAGACACTCAACGGATACCATCGTTGTTTGTTAGTAAGGGGGTCAATGATTTTTCTCCATCCATCGTAGTCGATTGCATCATCACTGACGGGTAGCAAAAAGCCATTAACAAAGAAAAATGGCGTGCCATACACCCCTCTTGAACAACCATACTGCAAAAACGAAACAAAACAAAACAATTCATGATACAAGACTACTAAAGATGTCGATATACAACTCAGAAAGCAAGGTGGGTTGATTTTACCTTAAATGATACTCTAGTTTTGGTACCAGTCTTCGAGTCAGCAAATCCAGACTTAATGGCAGATTGCATGGAGTTCCCAAGAGCATTTGATGCGAACCCTATAACTTGATCAAGAACGGCCTCTCGAGACATTTTTAAAGTTTGTGCATTGTAAAACCGCTCCTGTTTGTTTGTCAACAAACACATGATCAATGTAGAAACGTATCGAATTAGCCATGATTATAGAACATGTAGGCTTAATGAAATAAAACGAAAATAAATGGCAAATTGTGTAATGTGCTATAATTGACAAAAAAATTAGGTTATGGGGTGTAACCTGATGCACAAAAAAAGCTTCCATCAAGTGGTATGTAGCTGAAGTATTTAACTCATTGACAACATGCAAAGCTCGGGAAGTAACAAAAGCGTTGTCATGGTATCTGCAACACAAAATTTATGGTAATTTGTCAATCAAGAGGAACCAAACACAAAACTAGACGATAAAGCTATAGTAGGTAGATAACGATACATTTCTCTCAATATTAGCGGAGTTGAGATTTGTAGTCTACTTTTTATATTTATTTTTATTCCACATGCATTGTAAGGTTGTATCGCATAACATGATGATACCGCACGTTATACTAACAAAACTACCAATACATGGACCAAGTGCAATCCTACAAATGCACCGACCACGTGTTGGGTAGCGGACCACTAATTTTCTTTTTAGTTACATCTACTACTCCATTCACTTTTTTTTTATGTGATAGTGATATACGAAGAGAAACCCTAATTTACCACGCATAACCGAAGAAAAAAGTGATAAAAAAAGATGTGGGTCCGCTGTTATGGTGTGGACCAGGTTTAGCTTGGTCTCGAAGCAAAGTAAACATTTAATCAAGAACGATCACTTTATAAACCCACCAAATCCATCTGCTTTATAAAGTTGCTTAGTATGTTGTAATATAAGCTTTAATAGTTGTACCTTTGACAACAAACTTTCTTGTGTTGTTACTTCTAAGCTTTACAAAAGTATCTTTAGAAGAAAGTTCAATATGGTACTTTAGAAGTGCAAGGTGAGTCAACCCATGTAATATGTGTTAACTCTTGATCGTCAAACATGAACTCAATGGCATTAACGAGGAACTAATACTTAGAAGCAAATTTAATAGAAATAAATTAAAATTTAATAATATTAAATTATTTTCTTTCAAAATTTACAAATAATAAATATTGAAAGATCAAAAAAAAAAAAGTTTGATGAGCCAGGTAAATTTAACGGAAAAAATGTCACCTACGTCTGCGAACATAGACGACGCTCGGACCTGGTCTGCCAGGAATACTCATTGTGACAAAACCCTGGGTCAATCCTGACCTTTTTATATAAAATCCTATTTGGTTTGCAACTAAGAAGTAGTTGGGATTGCTTATTTTTAGCTCTTATAACTTATTAACTTCTTAAAAAATTAAAAAGTTGTTTGCGATTGCTTATGTTACGAGAGAATAAGTTAATAAGTTACAATGTTATGACTTATTAACTTTAGAGAAAAAGTTACAAGGAGGTAAAATAAGGAATCCCAAACACGCTCTAAGAGTTTCATCTAAGACTGGTGGGTGTGGGTGTGGGTGTGGCCAAGAAGCGTCTTTGGCCCTTTATTGCCGAGTGCTCCACCCTGGGTTTGCGTTTTGGTGGGTGTTGTCCGTTTGGCGTGACAATAGTGCTTGGTGTGGGGCGCTGACGTGTTCTTTGGGTGTGGACTGATAAAGCTCGCACCTGCCACGTGTTAAGCAATGCCCCAACCCAAGCCCTCTACACCCATAGTCTAAGAACTTTAAGAGTTACCGGTCCGATTTAAAAAAAAAAAAAAAAATTGCATTAGGAATAAACTATCTCCAGTAATGAGAGAGAGAGAGAATACTTACGGTAGTGGGAACGGGTGAACGATGAGAGAGACGAGGTCGGGACCGTAGTGATCAACCGCTTGTTTAAGCGGCGGCCAGGCGTCTCTGCTATCAGGGCAGACTGGGTCGAAAAAGGCCTCGATCAACACGGTGTCCATGGACGCCGCGTGTTTCCCGTACACGAATCCATCGTACCACGCTGGAACTATAGGCTGCGACCGGACTAAAACCGCTGTGTAGACTAAAAACAGCAGGAAGGTCACCGGAATTATGGTTTTTGACATGGTGGTTGTTAGCGGTGGAGGGATGGAGACAAAGTGGTGATGTGTTGGAGTATATATATGAGTTGTATATTAACGTCCACGTGTTATTCCACTCAACTACCAAATTTTATTGATTTTGTGGGCGTCATAGTAACGCACAAAAGTTATCCCAATCGATAAAATCGTATAAAAATACAAAAGTTGTTAGTTTTGGGATGTGACGTGAGCGGTCAATCTATGATTTATTCGGTAAAAAATTATGTTTATATATATATAAGAGTTACGTAATTAAACATGTTACTTATCGATTTAGTTTACACGATTCCGTGTGACAACTGTAATTCACGTATTATCAGTAAAACATATTATTTTAATAAATTTATTTTAAACATGAGTTTGGTTTACGTTTCATTCCATATTAATTTTGCCTAGGAATGTGGGTTTACGATACAAAAGACAAGGGTTGAGTTATAATGAAAGGAATAAAAAATAAGAAGGATAAGAAGTCTTCAGAGAGTGTGACAAATATCATAGGATGAATTAAATGAAAAAGGTAGTTTTGTCTACAAGAGGAAAGAGAATATGCACATGCAAATCACATGTTATCCCCCCCCCCCAATTTTTAAATGTCCGATCTTTAATATGAATATCATATTGTTATACTTTAAAAAAAAAATCAAAAACTCAGTTACATATTACACAATGGACATGATGTAAAACACAATATAAAGTAGATCAAAAATACAATCAATGACAACAGATAAAGACACAATGGACAACATACTAAAACATAATGATCATAACGTATAACACAATGGCGATAACATATAACACAATAAATATCAGACTAAATAAAAACACAATTGATGACAACAGATAAAAGACAAAATTAATGACAGCAAATAAAAGACACAATGGAGAGCAGTGAAAACACAATAGAAAACAAACTAAAAACACAATACACAACAAACTAAAACACAATGAACAAGATAATAAAAAAAATTGAACAAATTATTAAAACACAATGGAAAACATATTAAACACAATGACCTGAACTAATAACACAATTTATAGAAAACCCATATATAACACCATTTTCATCGTGTCATATATTGTGTTATAGGTTCTTATAAAAACGCAATGGATAGAACCCAAATTAACATTGTGTTATAGGTTTTGATAATAACATAATGTATAGAAACTCTACTAAAACATAGTGACCAAGACACAGTTAAAAGACACAATGAACTGAACCTTTAACACAATGCAAAAAAAAATCCAGTAAAAATGAAATTTTTTATTTTATTTTTATATGATAATATGGTACTCATATTAAAGATAAAAAAAACGCTCGTTATTATGGTGATTTTTTTTAAATGTCGTATGAAAAAAGTTATGGACGTTTTAAATCGATGGGGGAATTGGCATGTGTCTTGCATGTGAAGAGAGAAAATCCATAAGTATAGGATTTCTTTTATGGCCTTCTATTATCTTCTTTTCCCTACAACTAATCTCAACCCTCCAAATCTAAGATCAATGGACTAGAAACCTTCTTACCCTTCTTATTTATTTTATGCTTTGTATTTGATCCTAACCCACGACAATATATGATGGGGATTAGAGTCGGTAAACACACAACACGCACATAGAGCGATGTATTGGTTGTTTTTTAAATACTAGTAGTAAGACCCGTATGCAAATGTGAGTGGTTTTTAGAAAACCATGCATAACACATTTATAGAAAGTAAAAAAATAATTAGTGTAGACTTACAAAATTGATATAAACTAATGGTCAACATGTTTAGTCAACAGGAGTTCAATTATGTTGATAACCTAACCACTGTTGTCTATCGACTGTTAAAAACCTCTATTGCTTTCCAACAGAGGTTTCCTAACAACTGTCATCCATTATCTCCAACAGAGGTTGCCACATTGATAGATGTTAAGTATCAGATGTTAGTCAACCCAAGTTAAAAGGGTTAGTCAACAGATGTTAAGAGAATAATGCTATGAACGATGAATTTAGTGCTCTCATTAAAAATGAGACATGGGAACTTGTTACTAAAACACCAAATATGAACATTTTTCGCAGCATGTGTTCTCAAGATAGGCTTGTAGGTCCCCTTGTTCGTATGGATCTTTCACAGAATTGTCAATCTAATCAAGAGTGCGGAATCCTCTTCATCAGAATATAGCAGAAAACGTGTAGGAACAGAAATCAGCAATTCACTTTCAAACCGGATCTTTATTGATTATCTATCAAAGTGATTACAATCAATCAAGATCCCTAACCACACACAAATTCGTCCAAAGCCCTAATGCCTCTCACGAATTCTCTCTAAAACTGTTTTGGCTGATTAACCTAAACCCTATAGCAAAGCCTTGTTTATATAACACAAGGTTGCTACTTGGGCTAAGGGTTTCCAACATGGACAAGCCCATTTCGTCCCCCTAGACCCAAACTGGGTTTTGTTTAGCCCAAACTCTATTACTTAACTATTACAAAGCTAAACCCGCTAATCGTTTATCGTTTAACTAATTACAAGATATCCAAAGACCAAATCTAAGCTGTTGTCACAAATATGCACCAACAAACTCCCCCTTGACAATA
>JARYGA010047906.1:0-47331 GCA_030545235.1 Helianthus tuberosus
CAACTTAGAGTTTCTCAAATCAAATTTCTAGTGATTTTAAAGCATATGGGGGTGGGGTATTTATAGCTTTCGGTCCACCGTTAGGATCGTTTCATGGAAAACGTGCCATGATCCAAGCCGTACATGTGTTGGAAGCTTATGGTAGCCTACAATTGATCCTTATCAGCTGAATATGCATGTGCAAATGTGTGGGTGAGGTTGCAACAGCTGGAAAATGCTGACTGTTAACTCTTATCTGTTCTGCAGGTGCCTTACGGACCGTAAGGTATGTCTTACGGTCCGTAAGCCAGTAAGTTTGGCAGAATTACAACTTTAGTCCCTGTTGTGTATTCAGCCCATTTTCGACACGTTTAAGGCCCGTTAACCCCATTTCAAAGCTCTAAAATGAATTTAAAGTATAGGGAGCTTAAAATATGTTCAAAAATATCTCAGATGTCGGTTCGTTTAGCCGTACGAACGCGATGTTCGCTTAATTACGACGGAATGCGCATAAGCGCGAAAAACGATCCAAATGACGCGACGAATGGATTTTTCTTATGGCGAACACTAAAATATAATATAGTCATGCTTACATAAATTTTTGGATGTCCGGATGTATTCAGAACGTAAGTTATGCGCGAAAATGCAAACTTGTGCACTTTTTGACACTTTTAGTCCCTGAATGACCCAAAAGTTTATTTTAACACACCGAACCCCTCAAAGCCTATTTCTAAGCTATGTAAAGGATATTTAAGGTGTGTTTAACTTATGGTCATGTTCCGGAATGTTCGTTACAGTTCAAATTGGCATACTTTCGCAGTTTGTCATATTTAGTCCCTGTAAGCGAATTAACTTGTTTTTGCCATACCAAAGCCTTCAAAACTTATTTCTAAGTTATGTAAAGGTTATTTAAGGTATGTTGAGTATATGTTGATGTTCCGGAGTATTTGTCGCATTAAACTGAGTACGTTTACGCACCAGTTTGCGTATAACTCTCCAGAAAGTGATGTAGAGTTTGGAATTACATAAAAGTCAAAAAATGAAAAATGTAAAACATAACAAAACAAACATTGTGATCAAATAACATTGTTTTATTGATAATAGAACTGTTCATAGTGATTACAAGCACAGTTGTTACAGTTTCGTCCCAATTTCCTTAGATTTTCCCGTGAACCATATGAGCGCCACAACTTTTTTCTCACTTTTACCAAGTTTCTCTATAATGCCTCTGGCGTCGATTGCTAAGCATTTTCCCCATTATCCTCGTCAATGACTGATTCTTGGTGGAATAAAAAGAACCCCTGATTCAGGGGGTGGTATTCTCTGACGGGGACGGACCAACCCCACCTTCCACTCCGACCCCCTAATGCTATATAATTAACATAATGGATAGTTTAAGTCCACCTTGAAGTAAGAACTAAAACGTAAACTAACTACTATTGATTACTTCAATACGAGTACTCTGTGTCCTTAAGACATTTTCGATCCTTTTGTCTCTAACAACATGTCTCAGGTTATTGGTAAATTGCCTCCCAATATACGATTAAGCAAGGTATGTAAAATGTTCATCAACTTTTGTACATAGATGTGATAGCCTCGTTATATTAGCGATTACTTTAGAGATTTTTGAATATAAATTCTTTACTCCTGTAGTAACAAAGTGTTTATACTTCGGTGTATAAAAGCGAAGAAAATTAGAAAGTCTTTAATGGTTTATGTATGTTCACTAATGCAAAATTGAAGGGAGGTTGTGCTTATAGGCTCGTAAACACTCCTCCATATAGGCACGAATGATGAGTTAATCCATTCATACACATACCAACATGCACCAAGAGTTGTCAATCGTACCATTATGTGGTTCCAATTTTCCACGCACGAGTCACAAACCATTGCGACTGTTTGTTCACTCTAATTTCATGACGTGTGAACTACCACTTGGTATGAAGTGGGTCGACCTAGCCGTCTACACCTACAATATCAATTGCGAGTTCATGCCACCACCAATGGCGGACCTATGTAGAAGCCATGGTAGGCAACCACACCCCAAGGGAAAACGTTTATAGTGTTATTTATAAGCTGAAATCCGGATCGCCTTCTTGAAAGTTTAATTAAGCCACTCATACCCCCCTTACCCATATGAAAAAAATCCTGGGTCCGCTATTGCTAACCTCAAAGACATCCATTGGTAGTAACGATTGATGAACAAGTTCCTACTGACTCAAGGTAAACGTTAGTAGGAACTAAGTTTGTGCCGACACTAAACCAACCTTTAAAAATAAATATATAATGTGTGTTATAAAGATGACACATTAGGGAAATCAGTCACAGATATGTGGCACGTGCAAAAGGGTGTGTTGCACTCTTTTGAGCCCCCACCTCTTCCTCATCTCTAAGCAAGTAATCCATGGCAGGCTCCTACCTAAATAACCGTGTGAGATTCTATCCGAATATCTCGGATAATGAGTTGGATATCCGAATATCCATTTATTTATTTTGTTTCTTTTTTTTATTTATGTTATTTATTTTAAACCAAACATTTTGGATATTTTTGGATTTCAGACATTAGAATCCGAATCTAAAAAATTCGGATATCCGAATTTTCGGATACTTTTGGACACCCTTTTCCAACAATAGAAAACAAATTGATAGCTTGAGAATAAAAACACAAACCATTTTGTGGGGATTGTATCACTCATGATGTAACACCCCGTGTTTCGAAAGTCAAAGTCAAAGTCAAGATTAAAGTCAAAGGAAGAAAGGATTGCTAATTGCGATCTGTCACTCCTTGCTCAATTCCTGTTTTGACTTCTTTGACTTATACTTAGTTTAATCTTATTATCGCTTTAGTTGTATTATGTGGAGTATCTATTAATAATCGAGGTTTAATCGCATAGTAATCGCTATTTATCGCATGTTTAATCGATTTATCACTTATCGCAATCGCACTCGCAACTCGAATTATGCATTTTGGTTATTGTTATACGTGTGTGTGTGCCTTATGTGTTACTTGTGTATGTTTATTTATGTTATGTGTGGTAATCAATCGAAACGCAATCGAAACTCAATCGCAATCGAATCGCAAACGCTAAACGAATACGAAATAAGGATGATTGTATGTTGATATAGTAGTTGGGATTAAAAGTAATTTGAATAGGAAACTCTATCGCATCGCAACGCTCGCATTCGCAATCGAAACGACAAAACTCGTCGCACCGAACACTCGAACCAAGTGACTGATCGACCAAGTGACCAGCCGATCGACCAGCCGTTCGATCGAGCTGCCGCTCGATCGGCCAGCTGTTCGACCGGGCTGCCACTCGATCGACCAGCCCTTTCCACTTTAGGAAACCCTATAAATACCCCCTGTCCACATCAAACTTACCACTTTTGCACACTCTCATCCGACCAACGCTCCAATCCCACTTTTCCTTCGATTTCTCGCGATTCCGGTAAGATTTCAACCTAAATCTTATACTTCTTTGATCTACACCTTTCTATCTTTTAAATCTTAACTTTTAACCGTGAAATCACTAGATTTGAGGTGTTCTAGGATGATGTCATCATGGTGTTCTTGAGAACTTCATGTTTTGGCCCCAATCCACCGAGAACAACTTAGATCTAACCGATTTCCACATAAACAAACAAAGATCTTTCATAGATCTAAACATATTCACAATGGAAAGGATTGAAAGATGGTTTTCCAACTTTCTTTCAACTCTGTTATACTCAATGCATTCAAAACCGATAGAATCGGAGCTTGTACCGACTTTCTACTCATTCTTGTGGTTGTGTTGGTTCAAGATCTGAATTCTATCCACGAGAATACCGATTTCGGGTTAAACATGGAACACCGTCTCGAACAGTTAACTGGCCGGATTTGGGTGATTCCTGTCCGATCAGGGGTACCAAGTATTGACAAGGTTTCTGTTGCTTAACACGTTATCAAAACGTCTCGATAAAACGACAAACTATCAAAACAACCAAGTGAGAGACAATCAGGACGACCAGGACGGAATGCCGTCCGATCGGACTACCGTACGAATGGACTGTCATCCGATCAGGTTGTCACCCGATCGACTTGCACCTTGGGTCCCACACTTAACTATTTTCCAACATGTGAAGTCTGGACGTGGAACGAACTCCTGTCCGATCGGACGACCGCCCGAACGGATTGTCGCTCGACCATGTAACGTTCTGACTTCAACACTTAAACAATTTTCAACATGTTCAATGCACAAGGGATGCCACCCGATCGAACAACCGTCCGATTGAGTGACAACCTGCTGTGAACTTGTTCTCGCTGAAGTGCCCAACCTATCGGACTCTCGCCCGATCGAACGGTCGTTCGATCGATCGACCTGAAAGGTAGAGATACTTCTATGTTTTCAAAATGCTACAACGAAAACTTCAAAAGTCAAGCCATCATACACAAACACATCCATCCCAAAGGAAGAAACAATCCACTCGAAAGGTCACCCGATCGGATGACCATCCGAGCGGACTATCACCCGAACGACCGGCTATCCGATCGGACTATCATCCGATCGAACAGCTGATCGACCCACTGACACTCGTTTCGTTTTACGCGTCGCTTATTGTTATGCTATCAATCTGTTCAGGCTAACCCTACTCTCTAGCGCTCCCTTCAATCCTCCAATCGCTGTGAGTATACTCGATCCTTTTTTGCTTTATGCACTTTTGGGTGTTACATACGTTACTTATACTAAATCACATCGAACACACTACGCAATACTTTAAACGCTAACCGTTACCGCATGTTATACATGACTTAATGAATGCTTGTTTGTTATGTTTACACATGGAATGATGTCTACCTGCCTTAGCAACGGTAACACTATTTGTTTGGACTCAACACCTGTTCACTCAGGGGTTGTTAAGGACAATTAATTACATGGGTCACGGTGGTGATCATGCAATACGAACTGCCTTGGGCAGTCAACTCGCAGTCATTGGTATTGATAGGTTCATGTCGATAACTAACATGCCTCATTTTACACTGTGTACGTGCTGGTTATGCGTAATCGATTTCGAACTCTATTATATCTATTAAACTTGTATGCTCACCTTTACACTATGTGTATTGACTTTTACTTTAACGTATGTGACAGGTGCTTAGGATGCTTATTTGCTTAGCTTGCTGTGAAATCGAGGCTAGGAAATACCTAGGTCAACAATAAACAATTGTCTGTAATAAAAATCTGAGTTGTCGGAACAGAACAATTTGACTAGATCTTTTCTGTAATAATTGTATTATCTTTTATGACATGGTATGGGACGTGTTGCTTTAAATAATTGGTAATTATAGTTGTTATGGAAACTTCTGAACAATCTGTTTCGCTCAGTGCCACGCCCCGATGTTTCCGCCATTGGTTGGGGTGTGACACATGAATAGTAGGACGGCGATGCTGGGGAGTGTGTTTTTATATCACTTTTGACCTCATTAGTTAAGTGGTCACTCATATCGATTTTTTATATATAATTTTTGGTTATAAGTAATTTATATTTATATACTAAAAAAGTCTTAGATATTCTAGCATCTGAGGAGGTACCTTGGCAATGCTATTTTTAGTCATTGGAAAATAGATGACCATATCCAATGCGCAAAGCCGCAAGAAACCAGGAGGTGATTAACCGATTCTGGGGCAACATCGTATAATACACACATACCCGAACGTAGTGGGATCCGTCTAGTGATTAGTGCATTCGTAGCCAGAATCCGATTAATAACCACTCACCATAGAAAGCTCTTAATCTTCTTCGGATCCATTGTAGCCATGGTAGTATTTTGGTTTCGGGTATGGGTTTATATGATCAAGTTCTTTTCTAAGGGTAGAAACCATGAAGTTTTCACAGGTTGTACCCGATTACATCCGGAGCTTGACCCAGTTTAATGTTATCTTACCAAGTACAATCTTGTAATGCTCCTGTATAGTTTAATGTTTGTCCGATTCCAGTGCAAAAAGATTGGGGTACCTGTCATGCAGGGGTGCATCTGCCACCTATTTGTCTAGCCAAATAAGAGTCTTGTTACCTCTTCCAAGCTTTGGTATTAACCTATTTTTGACATCCACAAGCGGATTTGATGTTGTTTTTCCGTGTTCACAATACTCTTCCACACACCCCCTAAAGAACATTTAAAAGGGATGGATGAAAAGATTTGACTCCCGTGAAAGGTCGTGATTACCCTTGCCTAAAGTTGTGGGTTTTAGTTTTTGAGTTCAATGTTCCATTTAACCATCAAAGCTTTGTTTGTTGAAGCAAGACTTCCAATACCCAAACTATGACAAACGGCGAAGTAACCGGTAATTTCATACAAATTAATCACTGTTTACATATTTAGTTATGTGCATTAGACTTAATTTTTACATAATTGAGTCTTATAAAGTCAAGCAATCCCATGACATACAATCACATTTCATATCATATCATATCATCGTATTCACCACGCCGCGATATGAAACAAACTATATTAGAAAACGTTGGTAGATGTAACACCTCGAAAATTCACGTCCTATAATGTGTTGACACGTGTCACATGTTTGAACGTGTGAAATAATGTTCTAAAAGGACTAAAGTTGACAATCATGGAAAGTATGTGAATATACGTATTCTAAATGTCAACAGTGAATAAATATAGTATATATTAACCCTACATGATGCTCATACCTTCAAACGAATAAATCATGGATCATACGAAGCTAAATATGAAGGAAAGTGAGAGATTACAAACTACAGGGGTTAAATGTGTCAACATGTTTAAGTTATACCTCTGAGTGACATTTTGACAAACCCGAAGCTTTGTAACGGTTAATTATGCTCACTAGAATGCACGATATAAATTTCGTAAAGTTTCGTTATCGTATGAGAAAGTTATGATCAAATTCGTGTGCGAAGGGTTTAAAGCGTCAACGTTGAAAGTTAGGACTTTTCGGGTGACAATAAAGTTAACCGAGGACTAAACAAAGTGGGTATATGCCCTAAAGCCCTTATACATCAATTAGGAGGGTTCAAGATGCAAGAAACAAAAGTCTAAACAAAGTTTGAAGAGCCAAGGATCAAAACGCAATAAATCTAAAATTCTGATTATGTGCAGAAGGGTGTCGCGCGACGCGAAGCCCCAAGAGGGGGTCGTCGCGCCACGCGAGGGTCTATCTGATCCGAGAAACTTGGGTTTTTGCCTGCTAAGTGCTTTGCACTCGACCTTTAACCGAATTTCCTCATCTTGGACGACCCCTAGGCACCCCTAAGCACTAGGGACACTTGTGGATGAATTATGGGCAGTGGTAGACTTAGATGTCAACATATTGTGGTGATTAATTCACTATAAAAGGGGCATGAGTTGCAACCAAGTTTTTCACACTTTCCTTCAGCTTTCTGATCATTTCTGGAGCTCAAGTCTTCTCTCAAAGTGATCACTAATCAAGCTTAGGACTTCAGTAAGTTTGCTAATCCTTTCTTAGTTAAGTTTTGCTTAGTTATAGCTTAAAAGTCAAACCGTCGTAATTAACGGTTGACTTTAAGATTAATCACTAATGGTCCAGTGATTAGTCGAATCAAAAGTAATTATAAGTTGGTAATTATGTGGGTAATAAACCCTCAAAAGGGTTCCCCCTGATTCCCACTCTAACTAGGTCAAACGTTGGGTCAAACTTGTTAAGAAAAAGTCAACAGGATCCTTAAATTCTAATTTATGCATAATTAGCAATGTAGAACATATACAACCTGTTTGATCACTAATATAACTTGGTAATAAGTGTAAGAACATGTCTAAACATGTTCAACCCGACAATTTCCTGTAAAGACCTGGTTCGGAACCGAAAGTCGCATAGTTTGACTTTTACTTTGACTTTCAGTTCTGACCCGTTTAGGCATGATTTAGAAATGCCTTAGAGCTTAATTTGGACCAGGTAACATGCTAGTATAACCCTCTGTGATTATACACCATGGTTCATTAGTTAACCAATTAATTCGCATGATTCCGTTAATTGCTCATATGTTGACCATTATGCCCTTATCACCTTAAAACGTGATTTTTGAAAATGTAAAAGAGTAGAAACTTTAATTACTGATATATAAACTTGCACCAAAAATTTGAGATCAATTCGTGGTGTAGATTGAGAGTTATGCTCATTAGCGTAATTAAGAAGCTTTATGTTAATTAAACGGCGTAATTAGCGTATAGCCTAGTTAAGCCTACGTTTTGATATCAAAATCTTTACCCACTGATGTAATATATTATTTTGGGATTTTTGAAGATTTTTAATTAATTTTAGGCTGAGCATAACTCATAGTCGTAGGCTTAATCCGGTAATTGTCGGTTTTGCCCTTACGGGCCATAAAATAAGTTTTACATATCTAATCAACTCCAAACCTTTTGCTACTGATCACATATGATAAATAAATTATTTTAAGCCTTCTGGAATAATAAAAATATCAGCTCTATGTATAGAACCCGGAAACGGCTTCTAATCGCCTTATTAAGCGTTTTTAGCGCATAGTATGTACTAAGATTATTTTTAAACATACAAGGGTGATACCTACTGATATTTTAGGTAAATTATAATATTTTAACAGTTAGAAAAGGTTGTTAAACTCAGACTTCGGTTTGAGCTTTTCGGCTTATGTGAAATTACCAAAATGCCCCTACGGTACATAGTTTGGTTATAATTGATAAATTTCACATATATACTTTACCCTACTATTATAAATTAGTAAAATAAGTATTTTTGCTGATTATATCAGACCTGTAACTCAGGTAAATACTTAAACTCTTTTATAACCTTTTAAATGACCAAACTACCCCTACGGGGCATAGTTTGTGTTTAAATTCGTTACAGGCATAATAAAAGACATATTACTGATGTCACAACATATTTGAAGCATATTAACTTAGGAAACCTGTATATGGCTCTTACGGATACCCGTTACGCTTATTACGCATTCGGTTCGGTTTATGTAACAAGTTTACATAAATTAGCCGAAACGGGTCAAACCTTATCGGTTTTATCTCAAAATCCAGAGTGTGTATGAAATACCCATATTAAAAAAGTCTCTGAACTTGTCGGGTCTAAATCACATTCTATCTGGTCTTCGCTTAATCGTGCGTACGAACCGTATCGTTGAAACTAACCGGTCTAAGCTTAAGCTTAACTAAAGACCCGTTAGGATTCTAATAGGTTATTATAAACCTTCGTTCCAGATTAGGAGAACCAGTAAAAGCTACTTGCAATTTGCTTATTGTGATTATTACATTGCTCAGGTAAATACTTTTAACTTATTTTCCCTATACGGGCTTGGGTTACGGTATATAGAATACCGCTTGGTCGGGTGTCAAATCTTCCATCGTTAGGTGGTTAATTGAATAATTTGATCGGCCCGTTTAAACAGTTTTGTTTACTTAAAAGCCTTTGGGGGGTTAATGACCATGTCCCGGATATCCTTGGCATCATTTTACGAAATGGCCACGACTTAAGCGCGGGGTGTAGGCGTACACCCGTCAGTGCACAAAAGAATAATGTAGTGTGTCTATTGATCTTTAACCCGGTACGTCTGGGCTACTGAACGCATAAGGAACATGTAATCCGTTCACAAGATTATATATTTAAATAATTCTCCCAAGTTATAAAAATGTTTATGCCACGTGCATCCAAATCAATTTTCAATCATTTTTCCAAAATGAGTCAGTTGATTGTATTTACCAGTGTAAACTGATGTATTTTCCCAAAAAGATTAAATGCAGGTACTAAGCGTAATTGGCTAGGATTTCTCCTTAGCATCAATAGAAGTCTCGCAGGCTTAAGATGCCTATCGACTGTTGAACTACTGTTTCCAATTTATTTTCGATCCGTCTGTGGATAAACAATCGACTATTGTGATATTTGATATTACAACATTATATTCGGTTGAATTATATCTTACAATTTGCTTCCGCTATGCATATTAAATATTGTGTTGTTTGACTATTATGTTGCCAACCACGTCACGATACTCCCCACCGGGCCCACCGGTGACACGTGGAAATCGAGGTGTGACAGGTTGGTATCAGAGCCAACACTGAGTGAATTAAACACTAGCCTTTTGTGTTTAATCTCAGTCACACAATTGCTCATATCTAAACTTTCGAGTCTAGACAAATAACAAAGGACAAATTCTACCTTATTTGGTTTTTGTTTTGTCCTTTATTTTATATATATTCTTGTCGTTATCTCATGTTGTATTGACAGGATTAACAAAATGCCGCCAAGATTCTTCCGAAGAAGAGGACGAGGAAAGGGGCCAATCACCGCCCCCAATGACGACGAGGCAGGACCTTCGCATGTGCGAGCTCCTTCTACTACCGAGAGTGACGATCCTCGACAGAACCGGAGGAACCTGTTCGAGCCAGCTAGACGGTCAGTCTCACACAGCTCTACACCTCCCGTCCAAAACCCTTATGGGCCACAGCCGGAGTATGAGCCCAACAATCCTCAACCCTCCTACATACCCTTACAGCGATCCTTGTCGCATCATTCTTTTGGTGACCCCACACCTGTCTTCAGGGGCCGGTTTAACCCGGCCAATTACATACAAGAACCCGTGGGTTTTAACCCACTGGGGCCAGATGATCATTTCTCCGGAGATCATGCGGAAGATATGGACGAGGACACGGATCCCGTCGAACCTGCCAGTGGTACACCGAACCATCCAATAGAGATCTCGGATGGATCTTCTTTCCACGGATCACCCTACGGTGGTCCGGACAGCTTTCAAGCTATGTTTAACCGGCACGAGTGGTATTTTACACCTCCTCGTCATTCGTCGCCTCCCCAACAGCAGCAGCAGCCGCAGCAGCAACAGGATCCCTCTGTGGATTCAAGATTCGTGGCAGTCACGCCACCGCCTCCACCGCCGCCAGTGCAGCCGGCACCTCCGCAACCGCCGAGGCGAAGGAGAACCGGTGCACGCATGTCTGCACGAGCAGGGGATTTTCATTTTAGCTCCCCTCGTCAATCCAGTGGCAGTCACTATCCGCCACATCAGGAGGACCCACAAATGGGTGGACCTTCTAACCCAGCGGCACCCCAGCCACCACCGATGGGTTTTGATAACCCAAATCCAGCATACACGGGTTCTATGGCATACAACCCGTTTGAGCCACCGATTCACACCAACTACGGTTACGCTGAGGCCGACCCATACATGGTAGCGGCCAATTATAACGCCTTGCACCCGGAAGGACCTTACGGAGCTCCATGGGGAGTAGGTTACCCAACACATGGGTACCAGATACCTCCTAGGCCTATTATTCGGACTCAATCGCAGCCGCCACGGTTTTCTCCCCCAGAACGGGAGGAAATTCTTCAGAGACTGGATCAGGTTGAGCGAGACTTCCACCGCGACCGCAGGGAGAGACAGAGCTTCTTCCAAGGATTGACAAGCTTGATCAAAGGGAAGAGCAAGAAGGACCACTAAATCCTTCCATTTATTGTTGGGCCCCTGCGTGGGCAAGTCTTACCGTATAAACCCCTGCGTGGGTATGCTTGTTTGTTTTGACCCCTGCGTGGGTCTATCTTTCTGTTAACCCCTACGGGGGTATGTTATTGTTTAAGTCCCTGCGTGGACTATTATGTTATTTGTGTAAGTCCCTGCGTGGACTATTATGATGTATGTTGCTTGACCCCTGCGTGGGTAAATGTTTGTTGAAAAGACCCGTTTAGGGCAACGTGTAATATTTTAAATAAATTAATGGAATGTTATGTTTATAAATTTCATTTTTGCTTTTATCTGCATAAATATATTACATGAAATAAATAAATCAAAAATCATTCCTTTTTGATAATAATCTGCCTATTAAATATTGAATAAGAATCTTAAGAGTGAAACCTAGCCTGCGTGTCAGTATAAGACCCGGCCATGATGGTAAGACCTGTTTAAAAGATTCAAATCCCTGTTAACATCTGTAAACATGTTAACACTCCTGGCAGATGTGATTCGTTAAAATCACACACGTCATTTATATAAGGATCTTTTAAAGATTCCTAACCCAAATTAATGATCTCCGAATCATGGGTTTAGATCATCAATTAAGATGATCATATTTTGACTATACGTGGTAATATAATGCCTACGGGCCTTGCTCATTTCTACATGAGCCAAAAGACAGTGGTAGCGATGACTCCCTGTCCGAAAAAGGTAATAAACTATGTTTAAACCTTAAAAGCCTTGATTCTCTGAAATCATAGCTTATAATTTAAAATGTCCTTGTGACTAGGCCTTTTGTGCTACTAATAAAACTGTTATTGTTTTATAATTAGGATAAATGATAATAGAAATCCTAAATAGATGTGATTAATAAATTAACCAAATATGGTCTCTGTTTACCATGGTTAATGAATTACCCTAAGGGGCAATTCCATAATAAACTCCCAAATAAACTATTGTCCTTGTTTTCTGTAACAGTTCAATTAAAATGGCTAACTCAGACGAAATTAATAGCCATCCAGTGGAGAATATTGATAACGCCCGAGTTCATTTAACGGGTGCTGAATTGAAAGCGTTGGTGGACGACGCAGTTACAAAAGCCTTAGAGCGGCAGTACGAAGAGTATAGTGGGACTCGGAGCAGGACCCTATCTACGCCGCATTCCAAGCCTAAAACACACTCTGAGGCTCACAGCAAGCCACCTCCCAAAAAGGAAAATCCCAAGAAAGATGATGACGATCGTCAGTCCACCAATCACCAAAGTGTTCCATCTCTGAAGGTCGTACCGAATCAAGAACCCAGTAATAAGGGTTGCTCCTATAAATACTTTGTTTCTTGTAAGCCCAGGAATTTTACTGGGGAAAAGGGAGCCATTGACTGCATGACGTGGTTAGACGAGATGGACACGGTTGTGGATATCAGCGGATGCGCTGAGAGGGATGTGGTCAAGTTTGTGTCGCAATCATTTAAGGGTGAAGCTTTAGCCTGGTGGAGATCTCTGATTCAAGCCACCGGGAAAATCCCATTGTACAACATGTCATGGGATCAATTTGTTGCCCTCATCAGGGAAAATTACTGTCCCCAGCATGAGGTGGAGAAGATAGAGTCTGATTTTCTATCATTGGTGATGACAAACCTTGACTGTCAAGCTTACCTCACGAGCTTCAACACAATGTCCCGGTTGGTTCCATATCTGGTAACCCCGGAACCAAAAAGAATAGCTCGTTTTATCGGTGGTTTAGCCCCCGAGATAAAGGCAAGCGTGAAGGATTCTCGGCCAGCTACCTTCAGGTCTGTAGCTGACATATCTTTGTCACTTACTCTGGATGCGGTCAGACAAAGATCGCTGAGGAACAAAGATGCTGAGGAGAGAAAACGTGAAGATGATAATTCACGGAGGTCAAGCAAGAAGCACCGAGGAAACGGTGACAACAAGAAAGGATCTGAGTCAAGGAAAGATGGGCACCAGTCTGGCGAGAAGCCCAAGTGCAAGATTTGCAAGAAACAGCACTTTGGAAAGTGCAGACTCGAGTCGAACTCTCAGACTCAGTCAAAAACCTATGCTTGTGGTATATGCAAGTCCAAGGACCACAAGACCTTGGATTGCAAACAGATGAAAGACGCAACGTGCTTCCGTTGCAATGAGAAAGGGCACATTAAAACCAACTGCCCTAAATACGCCAAGAAGCCTGAAGAGGCCAAGAAGACTAATGCTAGGGTCTTCAGAATGGACGCAAAGGAAGCGGTTCTAGACGACAACGTGATTACAGGTACTTTCCTTGTAAATGATGTCTATGCAAGAGTACTTTTTGATTCAGACGCTGATAAGTCTTTCATTGATAATAAGTTTTGTGAATTGCTGAAATTACCTGTCAAAACCTTAAGTGTGAATTATGAGGTGGAGTTAGCAGATGGCACCCTAGAAACCGTCTCTACTGTGTTAGATGGATGTGTTATATCCATTAAGAACCACTCTTTTCCTCTGTCTCTACTTCCCTTTAAGTTGGCCGGTTTTGACATAGTTTTGGGTATGGACTGGTTATCTCATAACCAGGCCCAAATTGTCTGCAACAGAAAGCAAGTGGTGATTAAGACTCCGTCTGGTGAATCACTTACCATTCGGGGAGATACCCAATATGGACTGCCTGAGCAAGTGACTATGCTCAAGGCTTCCAAGTGTTTAAAGAAGGGTTGTGTCATCTACATGACATAAGTGATTATTGATGAGCCTAAACCGAAGATTGAAGACATCCCCGTCATTTCTGAATACCCTGAAGTTTTTCCGGAAGAACTACCTGGTTTGCCACCAGATAGGCAAGTGGAATTCAGGATTGATATCATCCCTGGAGCAGCACCAGTTGCTAGAGCACCTTACAGGTTAGCACCCACAGAAATGAAGGAATTAAGGACGCAACTGGATGAATTGCTGGCCAAAGGTTTCATCAAACCTAGTTCGTCTCCTTGGGGAGCACCAGTCTTGTTTGTCAAGAAGAAGGATGGATCGATGCGTCTGTGCATCGATTATCGTGAACTTAATAAGGTCACGATAAAGAATAGGTATCCTTTGCCCAGGATCGACGATTTGTTCGATCAATTGAAAGGGGCAAGTTATTTCTCGAAGATTGACTTGAGGTCAGGCTACCATCAACTGAAGGTTAGAGATGAAGACGTACACAAAACTGCATTTAGGACTCGTTATGGTCATTACGAGTTCCCAGTGATGCCTTTTGGGCTCACTAATGCACCTGCCGCGTTCATGGATCTCATGAATCGCGTGTGCAAGCCTTACTTAGATAAATTCGTCATCGTTTTCATCGACGACATTCTCATTTATTCTAAGAACCAAGCTGACCATGAGAAACACCTTCGCTGTATTCTCAAGCTTCTACATCATGAGAAACTTTATGCCAAATTCTCTAAGTGTGAATTCTGGCTTCGTGAAGTCCAATTCCTTGGACATGTGGTTAGTGAGCGTGGTATCCAAGTGGATCCCGCTAAGGTTGAAGCAGTTATGAACTGGCAAGAACCAAAGACGCCTACAGAGATTCGTAGCTTCCTGGGATTGGCAGGATATTACAGGCGTTTCATTGAGAATTTTTCAAGGATTGCTGCACCCCTAACTTCCTTGACTAAGAAGAAAGTAAAGTTCGTTTGGGGCCCCAAGCAGCAAGAATCCTTTGATATCCTAAAGCAGAAGTTGAGCAATGCTCCTGTATTGACGTTGCCAGATGGAATATAAGATTTTGTGGTTTACTGTGATGCATCGCACACTGGCATGGGGTGTGTGCTTATGCAGAAAGGCAAAGTTATTGCCTATGCATCACGACAGTTAAAGGTGCACGAAAAGAATTACACCACCCATGACTTGGAGTTGGGTGCCGTTGTATTCGCACTAAAACTGTGGAGGCATTATTTATATGGAGTCAAATGTGTGATCTATTCTGATCACAAGAGCCTCCAGCACCTGTTTAATCAGAAGGATTTAAACATGAGGCAACGCCGTTGGATGGAGACTTTAAATGATTATGATTGTGAAATCAGATACCATCCCGGCAAGGCAAATGTAGTCGCCGATGCCTTGAGTCAAAAGGAGAGGGTGAAACCCATCCGAATCAATGCCAAGCGCATGGAGATAAAGAACAGTTTGACTGAAAGGTTGTTAGCTGCACAGAAGGAAGCTGTGTTGGAAGCTAACTATCCTAACGAGAAGCTAGGGGTAACTGAGGAGCAGTTATCTCTTTGCAAGGACGGGATTCTGAGATTGAATGGACGGGTATGGGTTCCAGTTTATGGAGGACTTCGAGATGTCATCCTCCAGAAAGCCCATAGTTCCAAATATTCCGTTCATCCTGGAGCTGATAAGATGTACCAGGATCTAAGGGCAAATTATTGGTGGATAGGCTTGAAAAAGTCTGTAGCTGCCTATGTAGCTAAGTGCTTGACTTGTGCGCAAGTCAAAGCAGAACATCAAAAGCCGTCAGGCTTGCTACAACAGCCTGAACTTCCTACATGGAAGTGGGAAATGGTAATGATATGGATTTTATCACCAAGTTACCTAAGACAAGGAAAGGAAATGGTACAATATGGGTTATAGTTGACAGACTGACTAAGTCAGCTCATTTCTTACCCATCAAGGAGACTTATAGCTCCGACATGTTAGCCCAGTTGTACGTGGATAAGATTGTAGCCTTACATGGTATACCTATGTCTATTATCTCTGACAGAGATACTAGATACACGTCACATTTTTGGAAGAGTTTCCAGCAATCTTTGGGCACGCGTTTGAATTTTAGTACGGCTTACCATCCTCAGACAGACGGTCAGAGTGAGCGTACTATTCAAACTTTGGAAGACATGCTACGTGCATGTGTGATTGATTTAGGTGGTAGTTGGGATAACCACCTACCCTTAATCGAATTCTCCTACAACAATAGCTACCATACCAGCATTAAGGCTGCGCCTTTCGAGGCCTTATACGGTAGAAAGTGTAGAACGCCCGTTTGTTGGGCGGAAGTTGGAGATGTCCAATTATCAGGACCAGAGATAGTCTTTGAAACGACGGACAAGATTGTCCAGATCCGTGACCGTCTCAAAGCTGCCCGTGATAGGCAGAAGAGTTACGCAGATTCAAAGCGTAAAGCTTTTCACTTCGAAGTAGGTGACAAGGTGTTGCTTAAAGTATCACCCTGGAAGGGGGTGATGCGATTTGGTAAGAAAGGTAAGCTAAGCCCGAGATACATAGGACCTTTCGAGGTTATCGAACGTGTCGGGTCAGTTGCCTATAAGTTAAACTTACCTGAAGAGCTCAGTGGAATTCACAATGTGTTCCACATCTGCAATCTGAAGAAGTGCTTTGCTGATGATTCACTGGTTATACCACATACAGATGTGCATATAGATGAGAGCTTAAAATTTGTGGAAAAACCATTGTCGATTGAAGATCGACAGGTTAAAAAGCTTCGAAGGAAGCATGTACCTATTGTAAAGGTCAAATGGGATGCCCGTAGAGGTCTCGAATTCACGTGGGAGGTCGAATCCACGATGAAAGAAAAATACCCCTATTTATTTCAGTAAATCTTGAGGTCGAGATTTCTTTTAAGGGGGTGAGGATGTAACACCTCGAAAATTCACGTCCTATAATGTGTTGACACGTGTCACATGTTTGAACGTGTGAAATAATGTTCTAAAAGGACTAAAGTTAACAATCATGGAAAGTATGTGAATATACGTATTCTAAATGTCAACAGTGAATAAATATAGTATATATTAACCCTACATGATGCTCATACCTTCAAACGAATAAATCATGGATCATACGAAGCTAAATATGAAGGAAAGTGAGAGATTACAAACTACAGGGGTTAAATGTGTCAACATGTTTAAGTTATACCTCTGAGTGACCTTTTGACAAACCCGAAGCTTTGTAACGGTTAATTATGCTCACTAGAATGCACGATATAAATTTCGTAAAGTTTCGTTATCGTATGAGAAAGTTATGATCAAATTCGTGTGCGAAGGGTTAAAGCGTCAACGTTGAAAGTTAGGACTTTTCGGGTGACAATAAAGTTAACCGAGGACTAAACAAAGTGGGTATATGCCCTAAAGCCCTTATACGTCAATTAGGAGGGTTCAAGATGCAAGAAACAAAAGTCTAAACAAAGTTTGAAGAGCCAAGGATCAAAACGCAATAAATCTAAAATTCTGATTATGTGCAGAAGGGTGTCGCGCGACGCGAAGCCCCAAGAGGGGGTCGTCGCGCCACGCGAGGGTCTATCTGATCCGAGAAACTTGGGTTTTTGCCTGCTAAGTGCTTTGCACTCGACCTTTAACCGAATTTCCTCATCTTGGACGACCCCTAGGCACCCCCTAAGCACTAGGGACACTTGTGGATGAATTATGGGCAGTGGTAGACTTAGATGTCAACATTTTGTGGTGATTAATTCACTATAAAAGGGGCATGAGTTGCAACCAAGTTTTTCACACTTTCCTTCAGCTTTCTGATCATTTCTGGAGCTCAAGTCTTCTCTCAAAGTGATCACTAATCAATCTTAGGACTTCAGTAAGTTTGCTAATCCTTTCTTAGTTAAGTTTTGCTTAGTTATAGCTTAAAAGTCAAACCGTCGTAATTAACGGTTGACTTTAAGATTAATCACTAATGGTCCAGTGATTAGTCTAATCAAAAGTAATTATAAGTTGGTAATTATGTGGGTAATAAACCCTCAAAAGGGTTCCCCCTGATTCCCACTCTAACTAGGTCAAATGTCGGGTCAAACTTGTTAAGAAAAAGTCAACAGGATCCTTAAATTCTAATTTATGCATAATTAGCAATGTAGAACATATACAACCTGTTTGATCATTAATATAACTTGGTAATAAGTGTAAGCACATGTCTAAACATGTTCAACCCGACAATTTCCTGTAAAGACCCGGTTCGGAACCGAAAGTCGCATAGTTTGACTTTTACTTTGACTTTCAGTTCTGACCCGTTTAGGCATGATTTAGAAATGCCTCAGAGCTTAATTTGGACCAGGTAACATGCTAGTATAACCCTCTGTGATTATACACCATGGTTCATTAGTTAACCAATTAATTCGCATGATTCCGTTAATTGCTCATATGTTGACCATTATGCCCTTATCACCTTAAAACGTGATTTTTGAAAATGTAAAAGAGTAGAAACTTTAATTACTGATATATAAACTTGCACCAAAAATTTCAGATCAATTCGTGTTGTAGATTGAGAGTTATGCTCATTAGCGTAATTAAGAAGCTTTATGTTAATTAAACGGCGTAATTAGCGTATAGCCTAGTTAAGCCTACCTTTTGATATCTAAATCTTTACCCACTGATGTAATATATTATTTTGGGATTTTTGAAGATTTTTAATTAATTTTAGGCTGAGCATAACTCATAGTCGTAGGCTTAATCCGGTAATTGTCGGTTTTGCCCTTACGGGCCATAAAATAAGTTTTACATATCTAATCAACTCCAAACCTTTTGCTACTGATCACATATGATAAATAAATTATTTTAAGCCTTCTGGAATAATAAAAATATCAGCTCTATGTATAGAACCCGGAAACGGCTTCTAATCGCCTTATTAAGCGTTTTTAGCGCATAGTATGTACTAAGATTATTTTTAAACATACATGGGTGATACCTACTGATATTTTAGGTAAATTATAATATTTTAACAGTAAGAAAAGGTTGTTAAACTCAGACTTCGGTTTTGAGCTTTTCGGCTTATGTGAAATTACCAAAATGCCCCTACGGTACATAGTTTGGTTATAATTGATAAATTTCACATATATACTTTACCCTACTATTATAAATTAGTAAAATAAGTATTTTTGCTGATTATATCAGACCTGTAACTCAGGTAAATACTTAAACTCTTTTATAACCTTTTAAATGACCAAACTACCCCTACGGGGCATAGTTTGTGTTTAAATTCGTTACGGGCATAATAAAAGACATATTACTGATGTCACAACATATTTGAAGCATATTAACTTAGGAAACCTGTATATGGCTCTTACGGATACCCGTTACGCTTATTACGCGTTCGGTTCGGTTTATGTAACAAGTTTACATAAATTAGCCGAAACGGGTCAAACCTTATCGGTTTTATCTCAAAATCCAGAGTGTGTATGAAATACCCATATTAAACAAGTCTCTGAACTTGTCGGGTCTAAATCACATTCTATCCGGTCTTCGCTTAATCGTGCGTACGAACCGTATCGTTGAAACTAACCGGTCTAAGCTTAAGCTTAACTAAAGACCCGTTAGGATTCTAATAGGTTATTATAAACCTTCGTTCCAGATTAGGAGAACCAGTAAAAGCTACTTGCAATTTGCTTATTGTGATTATTACATTGCTCAGGTAAATACTTTTAACTTATTTTCCCTATACGGGCTTGGGTTACGGTATATAGAATACCGCTTGGTCGGGTGTCAAATCTTCCATCGTTAGGTGGTTAATTGAATAATTTGATCGGCCCGTTTAAACAGTTTTGTTTACTTAAAAGCCTTTGGGGGGTTAATGACCATGTCCCGGATATCCTTGGCATCATTTTACGAAATGGCCACGACTTAAGCGCGGGGTGTAGGCGTACACCCGTCAGTGCACAAAAGAATAATGTGGTGTCTATTGATCTTTAACCCGGTACGTCCGGGCTACTGAACGCATAAGGAACATGTAATCCGTTCACAAGATTATATATTTAAATAATTCTCCCAAGTTATAAAAATGTTTATGCCACGTGCATCCAAATCAATTTTCAATCATTTTTCCAAAATGAGTCAGTTGATTGTATTTACCAGTGTAAACTGACGTATTTTCCCAAAAAGATTAAATGCAGGTACTAAGCGTAATTGGCTGGGATTTCTCCTTAGCATCAATAGAAGTCTCGCAAGCTTAAGATGCCTATCAACTGTTGAACTACTGTTTCCAATTTATTTTCGATCCGTCTGTGGATAAACAATCGATTATTGTGATATTTGATATTACAACATTATATTCGGTTGAATTATATCTTACAATTTGCTTCCGCTGTGCATATTAAATATTGTGTTGTTTGACTATTATGTTGCCAACCACGTCACGATACTCCCCACCGGGCCCACCGGTGACACGTGGAAATCGGGGTGTGACAGTAGACAATGCGAACACACTATTCATGAAGGGGAAATCAACTCATACAAAACCCTAAAGGGGAAATCAACTTGTAATATTATAACTTTCCGGAAAAATACATAAGCATTTAAAATGTCCGATCCGATCTACAAACGCTACAATTTACATAAATCGGGCACAATTACACTATCATGGGAACATTGCAAGATCATTAAATCATGTTAATTGTTTTGGTCAAAAATTACCGACGTAATTAAGTGATCAAATTAGTTAAGTGAGGTAGTGTGCTAGAAATGAGTGTCGAAAATATGTTAATCAAGTTGATTTGTAAAAACAGTTTCAGGATACGGCTCAAGATGTAGAGCTGTATCTATGATCAAACAATGAGCAAAAATAAAGTAAACGACACGAGATGTACGAGGAAAGCCCTTGATCAATCTAGATCGCCGGCATAAAACCTCGGGAGCTGACAATCGCAGCTGCCTTGTTCTTCAATTGCTTCAAAAATCAGGATACAGTGCAGGATGTGGTACGGATCGACTAAGTGTTACAACGAAACTTGAATACAAGTGTGGTGTTTGCAATGAGCTAGAGAGTGTAAGTGTATGAGAGTGTTAGTGAAAAGTTGTGTGTTCTAAGCTGATCCGTCCCCATCTATTTATAGTTAAGATAACAAACTATCCTAAACTTGCGGGATCCACCGAATATTCCTTCTTCGAACGTTGTAGACCTGGTCTTTCGGGCTCAACGTCTCTCTCTCAACAAATTCGTCCGAGTCTTGAGGAGAAGAAGTCCTCTTGACCGTTAGCAAGTCTCAGCCCTTAACCTGCACGTGGTTAATTCAATAAGCCTCAGGATATCGCCCAAGATGTTAGCAATATCCTCTTCCAGCATCCTGGTCACAAAGGAACAAATATAGGCAGGATATTGGTCAGGATATATACGTTAAGAAAATGACCCCTAACAATTGTCCCCAAATATATCGGTTGGTATACCAATCCAACGGATATATTTCAAAAATCTTATCCCACAACTCAAGGCATTTAAAACGAAGCGACGGTCAAGATCACATCGTAACTTCCAACGCGTTTTTTACTCAATGGAGATCCACGATGCCCCTATATCTTCTCTTTTCTTGTTTGAAAAGCAGATATCTTCAACAGACCCTTCAGGTAATTCTCCATTTCTGATTTTCTTCCTGTCAATTTACTTCATCTTTCTAGCAATGGCCGCCGAGACCTTCACCCAGCAGAATCTTCTCAAAAATCCCGAAAAGGAGATCTGCGCTTTTGACAACGCAGACATTGCAGCCTTAAGAGCCTCCGGCGCTTTCCCTGACAGCACAGTCTTTAGGCCATTCGATCGGTCAATCCGATCAGATGTTTCTTCTACCGAATGGATCTGTTTTCCAGCATACCCTTTTTCACTAGGTCTTCGATACCCTTTTCCTGAATTCATGATGCAATTCTTTCGTATTACTGGCATCTCTTTTGCTCAAACCATTCCCATGGTTTGGAGAGTTTTGATTGTACTCAACCAAATTAAAAACCTCCATTGCTCTGACCTCTGCATTGAGGATTTACCTATTGCTTATCGCCTCCGATCCCACGGCTCTAGCCGGTTCTTGCTTTTTTCAACCTCCAGCAAACCCCTGATTCTCAAAGCCACCAAAAACGAAGACGGATGGCAACGCAAATTCTTCTTTGTCAAACGAGATTCCATTGCTGAGGGTGCCAACCTTCCGGTGGAGTGGTTAACCACCGGTAGGATCATAAATATCCTCATAGACGATTTGATTGTTATCCTCTATTAATATTCTTCTTTTTGACCTTTATGCAGTGAACTTTAAGGAAGTTGCTCCTCCTACCGCTGAGTCAGAAGAGAGAATCAATACCGTTTACCGGTTACCTGCAATAGACAGGACTTTTACCACACACGTTCCGAGTTCAAGTCAGTACTCATCATCCGAGATGTCTGGTAAGAATTCCTTTCAAAATAATTAGTCAAAACAATATAATGATAAAGAGTAAAACTTTTCCCTTTACGCAGCACCAGCTAAGATCCCTGAAGTCTTTGATCTTGACGAACTGGATAGCTATTCTGACCAGATCCAGGTCAAGAAAGAACCTGGCTTCAAGACCACTGCTACATCCAAACCCAGTAGCTCCAAAGCCATCATCATTCCTAAACCTTCACCGGCTACCAAGCCCCGGAGTTCAAGTTCCCGCAAAAGGAAAGAACCCGATTCCCCTGTCATTTCTGACACCTTTCCTTATGAAAAGCACGGGTTCATTGAAGCCAGTGGTTTTATGACTTCTTTTCTCAACCAGGTTAGTATCTTTATATCATATCCTGCAATTTAGACTATTTTTAAAGATTTAATAATATTAATCCATGTCCTCTTACCTTTGTAGGGTCTTGAGCGTTTGGTTCACTTATATCAAGAATCCTGCAAGCTTAACAAAACACTTGAATCTAAGCTAAAGGAAGCAGAAATCACAATCTCTGACCAAGGCATGATCGCGGCCGCCAAGTCTCGTCATTACGAGGAGAAATACAAAGCTATGACCCATGAACATCAAGTTGCTCTCAACAAAGCTACTCTTCAAGCCCAGGCCGATCTGGAAGCTGCCCATGTGCAGTACGAGCGGGATATGGTCAGTTATCGAGAAAGCCTCAAAAGTTCCGTCGTCATTTCTCTTCTCCAGGCTAGGTTGAAGATGGCTCACGAAGCCAAAACATTAGGCTTCGAATGCCCTTCTTGGGACGTTGGTGCTTGGGAGACCAAGCTGAAGAATCTTGGCGGTACCTCTTCCAAATCAACTGTCGATGAACCTTCTAAAGCAGTTGAAAAGGCAATCGATGCTGGCAAGGATGCTGAGGCGGATCCCAAAATGGATGTTGCTGAAACCGCTATGGAGCAAGAAGGCACTACCCCCTAGAGCTTATTTTCATTCGAACAATTTTATGTCTTTATGAACAATTTTCATTTCTGTCTCTAAACAATTTGATAACCGAAAGCGGATGGGTCCTGGGTTTCAGGATGAAACCTTCGGTTATCAACCAGTATTGATCGCTTTAAGAATAATTTCATCTTTTGACTTATTTTCTGTCACCTTGCATTACTTTGCATTACTTAGTATGAGTCTTATTTTTGTAAAGATTTTGTATTGGTATCTTATAAAATATCCTGATCAGTATGCTCAGTAACATACTGCAAAAGCCTTGTATTAGATAGATTTTCCAAATGTTCCTTCAACTTTGTAAAAATTTCTTTTAGAAAGTAAAAAATAGTTTATCTTTTCAAAATCAAGTTTTGATAATATTAAATGATCAAAGTTCCAAACCAATACTAGTTTCAAACATCCTAATCAAATATCCTTAAAAGGACTTTGAGGATATATTTCAGGATACTTAACATAATGTCGCCAAAAACCTAAACGAGGCTTATAAAGGAAAGGTCATACCAGAAATAGGACATAAACCTATTACCAAACTTCAATCCCTTCGCAACTTTTCCAGTGAAGATGTCCCCTGTGGAAGGTACTTAGTGCATTAGTCGCAAACTTCATCCTTTTAGCTTTACACCACCACCTTGGAGGGAATGTCCCCTGTATACAATGCCTTCAAGTATCTACTTAATGTCAGTTTCCATTGCATAAGCAATTTTTTACGTCTCAAGGGTAAAACCCAAGGATGTATTGGAGATAAATCCTTTGTATCCTGGGGAAAATCCCAACTTTTCATGCGCTACAGGCGGGAGTGTATAAACTCCAAGACTTAGAAAGGTGAAAACCTTTAAACCTTAGAGAGTATGAAAATACCCTTTCGTGAGAGAGGGTGATCAATCCTCATATACCTTTAGGATTCAGGATATAGCCAATGGTAACGAAATTGTCAGCCACTTTTACATGGACTGGTCCCGCCACCTTGAACTATCCCTGAATAACTTGCGCTCCAGGCGGGGTGTTTAAACCCAATTCGGAAGAAAGGTGAATACCTTTAAACCTGTGAAGGGATCAGTATCCCTTAAACGTAAGAGAGGGGGCCAATCCTCTAATCTTCTGAGTTATCCTGAGTGTATATCCTGGAGCTATATCCTGAAACATATCTTGCAAAACAAATGTAAACTAAGGTGGGTGTTAGCTTGGCTAACACCCCTCCGATGCTTAAGTCAGTATCAGGTTACAAAGAACATATTAAACCAAACATATTTAAAAGAAGTAGAATTCATACCATCTTGAGTTAGAAATTAAATTCTAGACTCACTTGAAATAGAGCTTAAGGTGTATAGCATTCCAAGATCTCGGTAGCATATCCCCCTCCATATTCTTGAGTCTATATGCTCCTTTCCCTGCTTCTGATTCAACTTCATATGGTCCTTCCCATTTTGGAGCTAACTTGCCATCGGCAGGATTAGTAGTATTTTGGAAAGCCTTTCTTAACACCCAATCTCCAACCTTAAATCTTCTGGTTCTGATATTCTTGTTATATGCCTTGGATATTCTCTGTTGATATGCTGCCATCCTTAGCCTTGCCGCATCTCTCTTTTCATCTATAGTGTCTAAATCCTGACTCAAGGCTTCAGGATTCTTCTCAGGATCACTTAAGACAGATCTTGCAGTAGGTATCGTCATTTCCGTTGGAATCATCGCTTCTGCTCCAAACACCAAGGAAAACGGGGTTTGGCCTGTTGCATTCTTTACCGTTGTCCTATCAGCCCATAAAACAAAGGGTAATTCTTCCGCCCATCTTCCTTTTTTGGCTCCAAGCCTTTTCTTTAAGTTATTGACAATTATCTTGTTTGAGGATTCTGCTTGTCCATTTGCTTGAGGATGTACCGGAGTAGATGTAATCATTTTGATTCCCCAACTCTTGCAAAAGTCAGTAGTCCTATTACTTATAAACTGAGAACCATTGTCACAGATTATCTCGGCTGGTACTCCGAATCTGGTCAGGATATTCCTCTTTATGAAGGATACTACTTCTTGGTCTCTAACTTGAACAAATGCTTCAGCTTCAACCCACTTAGAGAAATAATCCGTCATTGCTAACATAAAGACTTTTCCTCCCGGAGCTTTCGGTAGCTTTCCCACTATATCCATACCCCACTTCATAAATGGCCAAGGGGAAACAATAGGATACAATGGTTCAGCAGGTTGATGCAGTATGTTACTATGTCTTTGACATGCGTCACATCTTCGAGCATATTCTGCGGCATCTTTTCTCATTGTTGGCCAATAATATCCTGTCCTTAATACTTTTGAGAATAACGACCTGCCCCCAGTATGGTTACCACAATCCCCTTCATGTATATCCTGAAGTACTTCTTTGGCTTCAGGATCCTCCAAGCACCTCAAATACGGTCCTGCAAGAGATTTCTTGTATAAAATATTATTTATAATAGTGAATCGTGATACCTTCATCCTAAATACCTTAGGATTTTCATTTCCAGGGATGTGTCCTTCTTTGAGATATCTCATGATTGGAGCCGTCCAGGATTCAGGATCCTCTTCAGGATGCTCTGCTCCAGGATCCTGAATACCAGCTACTTCTTTATCCTGAGGATTCGTTGCAGGATATAAGACATGTAATATTGGTATTTGCGTCCCTTCAGGTATCTTGATCGATGATCCCAAATTTGCTAAGGCATCCGCTTCAGCATTATCCTCCCTTGGTACCTGTTTAAGTACAAAAACATCGAAATATCCTGCTAATTTTTTGAGAATATCGAGATATTCGATTAATTTCTCACCCTTAACTGCATAGGATCCATTAAAATGGTTAGTGATTAACAAAGAGTCAACATATACTTGCAAATTTTTGATACTCATGCTCTTAGCCAACTCTAATCCTGCAATTAAAGCCTCATACTCTGCTTCAATATTAGTAGCAGGAAATTCACACCTAATAGCCTGGGGTAATATGTCCCCCTGTGGCGATTTTAGTAGTATTCCTAATCCTACTCCTCTTACATTAGATGCACCGTCAGTATATAATGTCCAGGATCCTGAGGATTCTCCTAGCTGTTGAACTTCTAGATCTACCTCATCCTGAATGTCACTACTAAAATCAGCCACAAAGTCAGCTAAAGCCTGAGACTTTATGGCATTCCTAGGTTCATATACTAAATCATAAGCACTCAACTTTACTGACCACTTGGCCATCCTGCCTGACATTTCTGGTTTCCTAAGCACATTTTTTATAGGATAATTTGTTTTAACATGTATCCTATGTGTCTCGAAATAATGCCTAAGTTTCGTTGATGCCATAATTAATGCTAGTACCAATTTTTCTAAATGAGAATACCTAGTTTCAGCATCTAACAAACTTTTACTAACATAATAAACAGGATATTGCTGACCTTCATGGTCTTTTATGAGAACGGCACTTACAGCATTCCCTGATACAGCAAGGTACAGGGATAGTGGTTCACCATTTTCCGGCTTCATCAATAGAGGTGCGGTTGAGAGATACCGTTTCAAATCCTGCAGGGCTGCTTCATGCTTTTCCCCCCATTCGAATTTTTTGTTCTTCTTCAGGATATCATAAAAGTCTTTGCATTTCTCTGAGGATCTTGAGATAAACCTGTTTAGGGCTGCTACTCGGCCTGTCAATCTTTGTACGTCCTTCATATTTGAGGGTGATTTTATATCCAGGATAGCTTTAATCTGCTCCGGGCTTGCCTCTATCCCCCTTTTCGTCACCATATACCCAAGAAACTTTCCTGCCCCCACTCCGAAATGGCATTTAGCAGGATTCAGTTTCATGTTGTATTGATCCAGGATATCAAATGCTCCCTTGATATCCTGGAGGTGATCCTCAGCCTTTTTAGATTTCACCACCATATCATCGATATATACTTCCATGGTGTCCCCCAGTTTGTCTTTGAACATCATGTTTACCAATCTTTGGTATGTTGCACCTGCGTTTTTCAAACCAAAAGGCATAGCTGTATAACAATAAATACCTGTTGGTGTCATGAAGGCAGTATCCTCCTGGTCTGAAGGTTCCATTTGGATCTGTTGAAATCCTGAAGATGCGTCCATGAAGGTCAGCATTTCATGCCCGGCAGTGGCATCTACCATTGCATCAATGTGGGGAAGAGGAAATGGGTCTTTAGGACAAGCTTTGTTCAAATCTGTGTAGTCCACACAAACTCTCCATTTCCCATTCTTCTTCTATACTACAACGACGTTCGCTAGCCACCTTGGGAACTTAACCTCTCTGATCATTCTGGACTTTAATAGTCTTTCAACTTCCTCCTGGATAATCGCGTTCCGCTCAGGAGCAAACTTCCTTCTTTTTTGTTGTACAGGCTTGAATGATTTATCAATTCCAAGCTTGTGAGTGATAATATCTTTGGATATGCCTGTCATATCCTCATGCTTCCATGCAAATGTAGACATCCTGCATTTCAAAAAGTTAATTAATTGTTCTTCAATATCCTGAGGGATATTGGTCCCTACGAGCACCGAAATATCGGGATTATCCTGGTCCAGGATAATTTTCTTCACATCCTGCTCCGGATCCTCCACGATATCCTGGTCCCGTGTCTTTAATTGCTATGCTGCACTAGGTTTGGCTGAGGATTTCATCGAGGATGAGTAGCACTCTTTCGCCTCCTGCTGATCACTATCAACTTTGACCACTCCCCAGGGGGTAGGTATCTTGATGCATTGGTGATATGTTGATGGTACGGCCTTCATATCGTGAATCCACGGTCTTCCCAGTATGATGTTATAGCAGGATAGAGAATCCATCACACAGAAACGTTGTATCGAATTGACTCCTTCAACGTATACTGGCAACTTTATCTCTCCCACTGTGTTTCTAGCCTCTCCACTGAATCCAACAAGCACGGTAGACTTTGAAGTGATATCCATTGGAGATACATTCATTCTCTTCAGAGTTTCTAGTTGGATTATGTTGACGGAGCTGCCATTATCAACCAGTATCCTGCGCACAAAATGGTTAGCCACATATAACGTTATTACCAGAGCATCATGGTGAGGATCCTGGACAGTATCCCTGTCATCTGCATCAAAAGTGATCACTTTGTCAGTTGTGAGGGTAGTCATCCTGACAGGTCTGTCTCCCCTTTCGGCCTTGGCTTCCTTTGCATGTCTCTTTGCTGCCGAATACGAAGTTCCACAAATGTCGGATCCCCCCGAAATGAAGTTGATTATCTTGGCATCCGCGGGAGGTGATGCTGCTCGTTCAGGATCCTTCTCAGTATCCTGACCCTTATTCTTCTTTTTTCCTAAGAGATCTTTCAGATATCCCTTGCTTAGAAGATAGCTTATTTCTTTCCTTAGAGCAATGCAATCCTCAGTCATATGTCCGAAATCTTCATGGAAAGCACACCATTTTGACTTATCTTTCCAGTCAGCCTTTTGTTGATTCTTTCGAGGCCACCTAGCTTTGTCTCCTAGACCCTGCATAGCATACATCAATTCAGGAATATTAACAGAAAAGCAATATTCGGACAACTCAGGATACTCTTCAGGATCCTCATCTTCGACAGCGTTCACTCTTTTGTTTTCATTTCTACTATACGGCTTAGGCCGATATGACTTGAACGAGGATTCTGACTTCCTATTAGTTGATTCATAAGTGTTGGATGAGTTCATCCTTTCTTGCATCTTTCTGTCATCTTCCAGACGGATATATCTCAAAGCCCTGTTACGAGCTTCATCGAGATTCCTGCAGGGATTCATTACAAGATCCTGATAAAACTGAGAATCCTTTTGTAATCCCATCTTAAAAGCTTGCACAGCTGTTGCAACATCAAGATGTGGGATATCCAAGGATTCTCGACTAAATTTGTTCACATAATCCCTCAAGGATTCCTGAGGCCCTTGAGTTATCCTGTAAAGATCACTGGTTAGTTTCTCAAAATTCCGACTACAAGAAAATTGACTGTTAAATAAATTAACCAAATGAGCAAATGAAGTAATTGAGTGAGGAGGAACGTTTAACAGCCATTTTAAGGCTGATCCTGTTAGAGTAGAACCAAATCCCTTGCACAAGCACGCCTCCTTGAGCTCCGGAGGGATAGGGTTAATCTCCATTCTTTCCCTATACTGAGCAATATGCTCCTCAGGATCCGTAGTCCCATCATAAAGCTTCATGTTGGGGGTTTGGAATCTCTTTGGGATCTCAGCATCACAGATAGGATACGCGAAACGAGATATCTTGTGGCTGTCTTGAGACACTTCCGGGATCGGCTGGACCACCCCAGGTACACTAGATATCATGTCCTTTAACTTCTGAAGTTCCCTGGTAAGTGCTGATGTTACACCTGTATCCTGCAAAGATCCACCACTGTTAGTAGCATGAGTATTATTATTATTAGACACGTTACCAGTTGGAGGATTTTGCCCATATCCTGAAGCATATCCTGAGCTTCTTATGGTTGACATCCTGACCAAGGAGGGTATTTCAGGAGTATGATTCTGAGGAAGACTGGGCACAATATTCCCCCTATTATCCTCGGTATATACAGCTGAACTAAAGTTCAACGCTCTGGGGTGTAACGGAGTGACATTGTCCTCCGCAGATCTGCTCGAGCCAGCCTTCAGGAGTTGTATTTCCCTCAAAAGCATTTGGTTTGTTTCCTGTTGCTGCCTCATTTGTTCCTGCACACTTCCAAATAAGGTTAAAATTTCATCATTAGAAGCTAAAACGGGAGCAGATCCCTGGACACTCCGAGTTGGGATAACATCTTGAGATTGTGTAGAGGCTGGCATCCTTGGAGGAGGTGGTGGAAGCACCGAACCGGTAGTAGCAGAAGTCATAGCAGACACAGTAGAGGAACTCATGTTTGATCTTGAGGCCATTATGGACAATGTGGCAAAAAGTTTTGAAAATAGAAAACCGATTAGCGATTTGACAAAAACTTTCAGTAAAGAGAGCACCACTCGCCCCACGGTGGGCGCCAAATTGTTTTGGTAAAAAATTACCGACGTAATTAAGCGATCAAATTAGTTAAGTGAGGTAGTGTGCTAGAAATGAGTGTCGAAAATATGTTAATCAAGTTGATTTGTAAAAACAGTTTCAGGATACGGCTCAAGATGTAGAGCTGTATCTATGATCAAACAATGAGCAAAAATAAAGTAAACGACACGAGATGTACGAGGAAAGCCCTTGATCAATCTAGATCGCCGGCATAAAACCTCGGGAGCTGACAATCGCAGCTGCCTTGTTCTTCAATTGCTTCAAAAATCAGGATACAGTGCAGGATGTGGTACGGATCGACTAAGTGTTACAACGAAACTTGAATACAAGTGTGGTGTTTGCAATGAGCTAGAGAGTGTAAGTGTATGAGAGTGTTAGTGAAAAGTTGTGTGTTCTAAGCTGATCCGTCCCCATCTATTTATAGTTAAGATAACAAACTATCCTAAACTTGCGGGATCCACCGAATATTCCTTCTTCGAACGTTGTAGACCTGGTCTTTCGGGCTCAACGTCTCTCTCTCAACAAATTCGTCCGAGTCTTGAGGAGAAGAAGTCCTCTTGACCGTTAGCAAGTCTCAGCCCTTAACCTGCACGTGGTTAATTCAATAAGCCTCAGGATATCGCCCAAGATGTTAGCAATATCCTCTTCCAGCATCCTGGTCACAAAGGAACAAATATAGGCAGGATATTGGCCAGGATATATACGTTAAGAAAATGACCCCTAACATTAATGATCATCAACAAATACAAAAAAATACCTATATATCATAAGGATTTATAAGTATAAATTACCACTTATCATTTCCTAAAGTGGCGGTAATTTATCCGATAATGAAACTAGTGCCGATTTTAATGTCTAAACATAACTTAAACTAGTCTAGTTAACTAGTTAACATGTTTTAACATCCTAAACAATAATTAGCATCCTAATTATCTACCATTAACCTAAACCCTTAAATATCTAGAACTTGCAATTCACCACATGTGTATTTGAATACACTAATGGAAACAACATGCCTACCCCCTCTCATAAACAGTTATAATGGGGGCCCCACAAGCCCCGATGCTATGTGATCTTGGTAGATAGGAAGGTATGGCTTTGCTAGATATTGTTGACTAAAGGAGAAGGCCCATTATAAGGAGGAGATCACCATCACTTACACTATCAAGCTAGCATAAAAAAATCACATAACACTCTCTCCTTCCCTCTCTTCACCTACGACTCTCTCTCTCTCTCTTTTCTCTTCTTCCATTTTTCAAACCCTAACTCACATAATACAAGGATCCATGGTGCTTTTGAAGATGATCTAAGGTGCTTTTCAAGTGTTGGAATCATTCAATGAGCTTTGTTCACTAATCTTGGAGCTTCATCATCTTTTCTTCTTCTCTTCTTCATACTAAGAACATCCCTAGTCTTTGTGCTAGTAGTAAGCTTTTTTACTTATATTTAAGCTTAATGTTACATAAAGTTTATGGAAGTACAAGTTATTCATCTTGAATCTAAAGATAAAATACATGGAAAACCCTAAACAAAACTATATAATCTAACTTATATACTTGTTGCTGTAATGATTTTGTGGTAGACCTTAGTGTTGATATCGTTGTAGATAAAGGATCTTGTTAAAAAGTGTGTTAAAATGTAATTCTAACACATATATGTGTAGATCTAGCAAGATCCATAAAACAAGAGGTTCATGAACTTTAAAGTGGTCTTAAAAATGGTTCTTAAAAGATACAAGACTTATGTGATTTCTAAAAACCCATGTTCTAAGTTTTGATCTTGGAAAAGTGTATAAAATGGTTTATATAAACTCAGTAAAAACATGAATGAACATAAAAGAAATGGTTGTCTTGAAAGATCTTATGTTTTATATATAAAAGTTCATGAAACTTGTTGTTGAAGATATATATAATTTTATGATTGTTGAGTTTTGATGACCTTGATGAGTTTTGATGATCTTGTTGAGTTGAAAATTGGTCTAAAAGAAGTTTTGAAAATGTGGAAAAGTCCCTAGCAAATTTTTCTAAAAGTATAATCATGATTAAAGTGTGATTAACAAGGGTTTACAAGGCTAAAAATGTAATTGAAACACTTATTCATGATTATACAAATTTTTTGGGTGGAAAAGTTTAAGTTAAACTTACTAGTGTTTTTAAAAACTAAAAATAACTTTTCTATATATATATATATTAGGATGAAAATATATATATTTAGATAACCATACAAGTGTGTATATATTTATGTGTATGTATTTAGAAGATATAGGATGTACATGTTAACTAGATACTAACACAAAAATGCAAGATAAAAGAAAACACAAGAAACTTGGCAAAGTATCTAAATATTTACTTACAGGGTTAGGTTTATTAGTGAACAACCCTCTTGATTGTGAACACTAGTGAACTAATCCTAGCCCTTGATTATCAATACACAAGTGTAAATCAATGGTCATGATTTGATGATGAAAATACACTAGTGTATTTTACGATTTGATGATGTAAATCAATGGTATTTGATGATGTAAATCAATGGTCAGGATTTTTTCACTCAGTTCACAAATACACTAGTGTTCACTCTAGAACCCCCACCCTATACTTACATATATACACTTACCCATACATGGGTACATAGACAAGTATACAAGGAAAATATATACACTTATTATATCCTTGAAGTATGAATCGGACGATCGGACGAAACAGACATATGGACATACACAGACATATATTGAGATGAAGAATATATATACTAAACCGCCTCGGTAAAATATACTAAAAAGTGGACAAGTAACATTATATATTTTACCTACGAGAAATATAAATATAAAGTTACCGACAAGTCCTAAAAAGAGGTTATTTTTAAGGACCCAACAAATATATATATTTCACCTAATAACAAATCCAGAAAGATATATAAAAATGACTAAGTGTAGGAAAACAAGTATATAAGTGTACTTATATGTATAAATACGTACACCAAAACACTTAGTAAAATACAAGAAGTACAAGTAATATACATGTATAAATATATACGTACAAATACGACGCAAATACCTAATTCAAAAGTATACAAGTAAGTATACACACATGGTATACGTGTGACACCTGTCCCTCCACGGCCATCAAACAAATACTGTATCAATGAAATATTGTATTTCATACTTGGGATTTGGATAAATATGTGTATCCTTTGCACATATCAATTCTTGTTCGATTTCAAGCTTTAAATCGCTTTCTGGAAGGTTATACGCGCACTGATGCGTAAATATAACCAGTTTAATGCAATGAACACTCCGGGATAGTGAAATAGGCTTCACATACCTTAAATAACCTTTACATAACTTAGAAATAAGTTTTGAAGGCTTTGGTATGGCAAAATCGAGTTAAATCGCTTACAGGGACTAAAGTTGACAAACTGCGAAAGTATGCCAATTTGAACCGTAACGGATATTCCGGAACATGACCATAAGTTAAACATACCATAAATATCCTTTACATAGCTTAGAAATACGCTTTGAGGGGTTCGGTGTGCTAAAATAAACTTTTGGGTCATTCAGGGACTAAAAGTGTCAAAAAGTGCACAAGTTTGCACTTTCGCGCATAACTTACGTTCTGAATACATCCGGACATCCAAAAATTTATGTAAGCACTAAAATATTTTATTTTAGTGTTTGGCATAAGAAAAATCCATTCGTCGCGCAATTTGGATCGTTTTTCGCGCTTATGCGCATTCCGTCGTAATTAACCGAACATCGCGATCGTACGGCCAAACGAACCGACATACGTGATGTTTTCAAGCATATTTCATGTTACCTATGTCTTAACATCATTGTGGAGCTTGAAATTGGGTTTGACGGGTGTTAGAAGTGCCGTTACGCAACGAAACAAGGTGCAGGGGCCTGTTCTGCCATTTTTGAAAGTATCAGACCTGCAAGGTCCTTGCGCACCGTAAGGTTCTAAGTCTTACGGTGCGCAAGCAGGGGTCAGACAGCAGAAACTTGTTTAAACAGCTGTTAACAGCCTTTTAACCCCCCCAAAGGCCAATGCCACATGTTGATCTCTTATGGTGAGGGGCCAATTTGGGTTCCATAACCTTCCGACAAGTGTACGGGTGAGATCAAGGCACGATAATCAAGAAATGATCCTAACGGTGGTCCATTTACTATAAATACCCATCCATCCCCATTGCAAAACCCACTTGAAATCTGAGTTTTTCTCTAAGTGGTTGTGTTTATACACTTCCTACCTGAGATTACTTGGAAATCAATCTTGCGGGGACCCTTTGTAAGTGTTCTTTCGTTCTTTTCTTGCGTTTTAGCGTTAAAAGTCAAACTTTGTTTGACTTTCTGCATTGACCAGTTTATGGTCAATGCGAAGTTCATTTGAACTTCATAACGTGAGCGTGATCACGATGGTCATAGTCCCTAGTGACTATACCTACTGATTACCACGTTATCTAGGCTCAGTGACTAGTCGTACTTTCGGCCAAAATGCGTGTTATCGCGTATTTTGTAACCAGACTACTTTTAGGTATCAAAACCGTTTGTTTTGATACCAAACCTGTTTTCTAAACTTAGTTAAGCATGTTTTAACATACTTAGCTCGTCACTTTTAGTTTAGTGCTTATATAGGGTCGTAAGGTAAGCGATCTAAACAATCGCTTATACTTTCGAACCCGACCCGTTTGGTTGATCATTAGGATCTGACCAAACACATTAGGTGACCATAGTATATAGGGAATAACCTTCCGAGGTTATACCTTATGGTCGCTTCGTTTAAGTAGTTGTATGATAGGAAGTTTATATGCCTTAGGTAAATTACTAAAATGCCCTTTTTAACGCCAAAATTCATTTTAAGCATATGTAACATAACTTTTGGTATCTAAACTGGTTTGGTAACAATGTTAGACATGTTAAGGCATATTTTACTTATCATAGGACTAGTTAGGCGTTCCGAACGCGTTTTACGCGAACGACGCGTTAAAGTAGCATAAGCTACCTAAACGGGTCGTAAGCACTTAGGTTAGGTTTCATTGTAGTATGTAGGATTTGTTAAACCATATTACACGAGTCTCCATACTCGTTTGGTTTACGAACCCTCATTCTATCCAAATCCTCCGATTTAGGTCCGGTATATTAACATAGTTACCTATATTAGGTGCCGTTTGATATCCGTGATCTCTAGCATTGTTTGGTTGTTACTCAAGGACTACTAAGCAATCTCAAGTGAGTACATAGACCCCTCTTTTACTGTTTTCCAAACGTTTTGGGGTGAAACACATGTGCCTACTTGTTACTTTCATGCCTTCCTGTTTTCACATCATATACTTGCTATGTTCATTAGTACATTTATAGTACATGATTTCATTGTGTTTTTTTGCTATGTATGCCCATTGTGTGCGTACTTAGTACATTATTTTACATTACATTTTATGCTATGTATGCCCATTGTGTGCGTACTTAGTACATTATTTTACATTACATTTTATGCTATGTATGCCCATTGTGTGCGTACTTAGTACATTATTTTACATTACATTTTATGCTATGTATGCCCATTGTGTGCGTACTTAGTACATTATTTTACATTACATTTTATGCTATGTATGCCCATTGTGTGCGTACTTAGTACATCATTTTACATTACATTCTATGCTATGTATGCCCATTGTGTGCATACTTAGTACATTTATTATTCATCACATGCTTACATTTTGGTATGACATTTGGTTTGTTTAAATGGGACAATGTACATTCATTAACACCGATCATGCCGCTCGTTAGTAGGTAGTGGTACCATAGGACTTAACAAATCCCATTCCTGAAATCTCGGGTTTGTTTGGACGTAAGGAATGACCGAATCCGAATACATATTTTGATAACCTTTACTAAAAGGGTTATCCGACTGTCACAAGGCTTGGATGTATGAATTTTCACAATACCGCATAGATGTTTATATCAGTATAGCATGCATTTATTACACAAAACATAACGTTGATTTAAACCATGTTTTACTTCAATACCTTGTTTTTGTGCATTTTACATATGGTTTAGTTGATATATTTTACTTACCATGCATAAACATTTTGACATTTACATACACAATTCATGATTTACATTAGACATAAACATTAGACATAGACATTAGACATGGTTTTCACATAAACATTTTGACATTTGATTATACATAAACATTTTACTTTGGTGGTTTGGTTTGAGTACGTGATTTAAGTAACGAGGCGTGTGTAATATGATACAAGCATGGTGGATACGCCGATGGTACTTCCTATATATAAGTGTTTGTATGGTATTACATATCGTAGCGTTATTTGAATCATTTCAATTTGAGACATATAACATTTTATACAAATAACATACTTTTCACAAGACATTGTTTTACAAACAACTTATCTTATACAAACTCATTTTACTTGGTTATTCATTTAACCATACATTATTCTCTTATTTATATATATCATCTGAACTTATTGTTTTTCAAACGATTTACAAAACAAATCAATTTACAAGGTTCATGACTGACTTTTGCTAAACAACTTTTTTTCTAAACTTACAAGTCATGAATCCTATTTTCACAAAACCTATGTATCTCACAGGCATTTTTATGCTGACGTACCTATTTTCACATGTGTTTCAGGATATGATGCATAGGATTTATCAAGATACACTTAGGCGGACTTGGGCCTTAGTGACAATAAAAGATGCAAGACTAGTTATTTATGTTATATTTCTTTGATTGTCAAGACATTGTAACTCTTTTAATCAATAAAACAATATTTCAATTTCCATGTGTTAAGAAACAATGATTCTGTTACAACACTCCCCGACGTTTCCGCCACGTTTTGTTGTTCTACGTGGTCGGGGTGTGACAATACGCATACATATAAATACAAAAGTACACAAGATGGGATGTACACATACAAGAGAACATTATACATGTATACATACACAAGTTCGATGTTAAAAATATTTATTTTTAACAATATATCTAACTAAGATATATATATATATATATATAATATACACAAAGGAACAAATACATATACAAAGTACAAATAATCACAAGACATGAATATATACGGATCATGACATCGAGACGTCGTGCGAGACACAGACACATACCGAGGGCCAGGCCCCGGACAATACATGAACATGTACAAACACTCGTGCGAGGCACAAAGACATATGAAGGGCTAGGCCAATTCATACACAACAAGAGTACACAAATATATACATATGATATATATTAACAACAAACGGATAAACATAACTACCAATGTGTTTATCAAACAAGGGTTCCCAAACAAACAAAACTAACACAAGTCCTAATAAACATTCAAGATGAGAGACTTGTACAAGGTCAAAACATAGGCCTAAGTTTCTATTGAGATTAGAACACTTGTAGGTTGTGATACATATACGGAATCCTAAGGTTGCTAGCACATTCACTCGGATACAAACTGTGAGTTGATGTCCCCTCTTTTAAACGCTTTTCAATTTTTAAACTTTCGGGGGAGATAAATGTTACAAGTGGTATAATAAGCTAGGGAATGAAAAAAACATAAATCATGTGCGCATAAGGTAGAAACTTAAGTAGCCATTAATCACATGTATATACCGAGGAACGAAAGGGGTAGATCTATTGGGTTTTGGCGAGCCCCACTCTTGGTCCATGAGACCCGTTGGAGTGCTTTTGTGTCTCAGTTGAGGGTAATCGACACGAAAATCGTCTAGGTTTGGTTTCTTCTTATGTCGGCACACATATTAATGTCCTTGCAAAACATTAATGATCAACGATTTCATAGACGCTTTACATAGCGCATTTTCTATTCAAGACTTTCAAATGTTTTTAAAGATTCATTTGATACAAAATACAACACATGAATTCACCAAAGTTATGTTGACTTTTTAAACTTACATGTATTTCAGGTAATTAGTGGACTTTGCATGGGAACAAGTCAAGATCAAGAGTCGGGATTTCGATACCATCCTTTTGAAGGGTTTGGTTCACATATTCCGGCTTCGTGCGGAATATGGAATGCAAAGCCTTGATTTGTATAAACTATATTTTGTGAACAAGTCTTTTGTTAAACATATAAATTTTGGGTTGTCTTTCATGAACAAAACACGTGACTTGTAATTTCATTAAATCAATCGTATGGATGGACATCGTACTTATTTTATTCAAATAGCATGTTTATTTTGTTGAATGCAATGAAAATTAATCAAGTTCACATCTCGCGCTTCCGCCACAAGCGGGTGTGACACAAACCCCTTTCAATTTTTAGGGCTACCATATTATACCATGGAACCCAACTAACTTTATTATCATCCAAAATCCACCTTATAGAATTTTTCTTCTAATTTTTTCCAATTGTTTAATTACTTAAACCGGTGCATTGAAAAGAGAGAAGAAATAAGTAGGGAGGTTACCTAGTACCGCTTTTATGAGAGCTACTCTTCTGCCAAAGGAGAGTGTTCTAACTTTCATAATGAAAGTTTGGACTAAAACCTTTCAGTGACGGGTTTACAATGTTTCACCAACCCCATATTTTCCAAAATGGTAGGCCAAGGTAGTTAAACAGGAATACACCCGTTTTACAATTTATAATGGAAGCCATGTGTGAAAGATCTCCGTTGTTAACCCCAACTCCATACCAGTGGCTCTTAGTAAAGTTTACTTTGAGATCCGATGACAAATGAAAGAATCTAAGTAATTTAGCAAGGTTATGGAAGTTTGATTCAGACCATTCACCTACGAACAACACATCATCTGCATAAAGTAGGCGTGAGACTTTAGGACATCCACTCGGTGTTTTCACCCCCTTAAAAATACCTTGATCGTTAGCGCTTATTGTTGCCACATGTAGAGCTTCCATTGTCAAGATTAGGCCTGTAAACGAACCGAATGAACATTTAACTTTAACTGAACATAAACATATAATCAGACACATATTTTTTGTCCGAGTTCGTTCATTAAGAAATCGAGCATGTTCATGTTCGTTTATGTTCGTCCGTTTAAAGCCTAAACGAACATTAACGAACACAAACGAACATAAACAAAAAAATTAACTCAGCATATTTGAATAAACATAAACAAACATAGATTGATATGATTGAACAAACAAGTCTAATATATTACAGTTCATCCGAAAACACATCTAAATTAGGGTACGTAGATATACTAATTAGTTATATTTATATATGTAGTTAGAAAACCTAAGATTTATATAAATATAACTATTTAAGTATTTACTAAAATTTAAACGAACATAAACCAACGTTCACGAACATAGATGAACGAACACAAAGTGTGTTCATGTTCGTTCATTCAATTAAATGAACAAAGTTTTTGTTCGTGTTTGTTTGTTTATTAAATAAGTTAACATACACGAACTTCCCGCCGAACAAGCTAATGAACAGTTCATGAATGTTCGGTTCATTTACATTTCTAGCTGTTAATTATAAATATTAGTTAGTATGAGGACCTAATTGTTAGCTAGAAGTCCATATATGTAATTATAGGTGTCCATACATGTAACTAGTATTTATTAGTTGATCCCTCCTTTTCCCTATAAATAGAGGGGTCATTCTCATTTGTAAATACACATTCAATCAATACAAGTTCAAATTTCATATCCATATCCATATCATTACATGGTATCAGAGCTAAAGGTCTCTTAGCTCACGAGCATCTTTTTAGTGACCATTTCTGGCACAATTTCTGGTCACCATTAGTTTGGTATAACATTCCTACTTGTCTACTCCTAAAACCCATTCCAGATACACACCACTCTAGTCCACTTCAGATTTGCTCAAACACGCAAACCCACCACAACACATCACCTACTTTTTCAGATCCGTCACATTTTCCGCCAAGTGGGATTACACATCCTATACCATTGTGTTTAGAAAGTGCCGATCTATAGTACCTAAAAATTAAGCTTCATCCGACGCCGGAAAAACCGTCACTCGCCGTTGGACCATCACCATGTGTCGCCGCTGTAACAACTCTTATCAAAAACATTATTTCTTATTTAATTTGCCGTATAGGAAACCCTAATTGAGACCCCCAAGTAATATTGCATGGCCCCTAAAATTTCCAGAACAGTTGGAATCAGGATCAGGGCCCCTAAAACTCAGGGGGGTGGGGTATTCCCCATTGACGATTATCATCACAGTTTGTTGTCTAAATTGAAATTCTTCAAACCGTCGACTCAGCAAGGCTACAAACAGACGTGGCTACCCTACCCTAGAAGGGTACCCGTCGCGCCACGTGACTGGCCCTCGCGCCACGCGAGGGGGACGTTTTTCCAGGATAAATAGAGGGCCTTGGCACTTGAAGTTTGGCGTTGGTTCGACGTAAAAACTCATTTCGTACGTTGAGATATCGTCTGTTTACTTCAAAACACACACAACACGAATTCTGCCGTGATAACAGGGTAATAACTCGATCACTGATACGATTTAATGTCCGATCGATAAAAACCAATCCGATGGATGTTTAAGTGCTGCCCATACTTGGGCAATGCCTTGTCATTCATCGTGAAGGTTTTGAATTTCGTGAGTTGTCGTAAAAGTTGTATTGAGTTACTGACCTAGTTTTCGTGTGCCTTATTATTTGAATTTGGTTAAAAAGGCTAAGTCAGTAGGCTAAACGCTGCCCGTCTAAATCTGCAATGTGAGTCATTCTCTTTTTATCAAAGTGCTTTACAAAATCTTAAAATGTTTTCAAGGTTATAATTACAGGGATTAAGTCTTTGTAATCTTCAATTACTGCCGGTATGTAGGGTTTTGTATACATTACTTGTTTCCCGTCACCATTGGACAGCGAGTTAGCCAATGGGTGATCTGACCATAGTCACAGATACAGTCGAGTGACAAATACCGATTTGGGGTAATTGGTTGATATAAACAATGTAATCTCCCTTAATACTGTAAGTTATAACAAAGTTTTAATTGCAGCGATTAAGTCTTTGCCAATCTTGAAGAAGCAAATGTAAAAACTCTTAATGTTGTAAATTATAACAAATGTGTTTTTATACAAAAATGAAAGAACTCACCAGTATTTCCTGCTGACCAAATCTTTTTAAAACGCGTTTCAGGTAATGATAGTAGATTGAAATAAGAGCGATGATACGGCACTGAAGGGCTTAAAGAAGTGGCTTATTTTATCAACTGAATTAAATTAAGAAAACATGGTTTCATATATTCGGGTTTATCCCTTATTCAAGCTACCTCTGTAAACCATGGGTCTTATCCCATCTATTTAATAAATAAAATCCGGTGTTTTCTAAACTCTGATATTTTTCCTAACTCACGGTCCTGATGAATATTTCCGCTGCAATGTTTTTAAAATAACCACCGGTACCACTTGGTTGTTCGCGGTTCCCGATTCCGTCCAAGGTGGGGTCGGGGGCCGTGACAGAAGGTGGTATCAGAGCCATGCCACTGTTCTAAGCCAAAGAAGTGTTCTGCTAACACTTAAATTTTAAAATTTTATGTAGTAGGAAATAACTTATGTGATTATGTGTTTTTGTGTTATTTGACTATTTGTTAGTTTACATTATGGGTAAGCAAAGAATTTCGGATATCTATCGTCAATTAGATAGTTCACCAAAAGATAAAGGAACCTCATTTCAATCAAATTCCTCAAGATACTCAGCAGATACTGAGGAAGGAATATTCATTCGTAAGGCACAGTTTGAGAAACCACTTACCACTAATAAAAGAAGTTGGATTATTAGAAAAAGTCAAGAGAAAATAAAGAAGTCACAACAAAAAGGAGTAATAATCAATGAGGAAACTCAGGTTATAGGCAATAACCCACCATGTGAAGATGAATTAGATGAACAATGGGCAAATCTCTATATGTTAGCCACTACAGCGGTAAATGTCAACTTTTAATTAAGTTAAAATGCCAAACCTGGACCAACTCATGAAATTAGGTCTCAACCAAAAAAGTTTATAAATTATCTTATCTCTCCACACCCTGACCCAGTACTAGCACCCATATCACCTATGAGCCAGAAACTTTAAAGGAACTTTGCCCATTAGATGAACAACTTAGTAAAAGGAAATAGAATAAACCTTATATAAAAGCATGCTGAGCATAATATTCCTAGATAGACTAAAATAAATTATGAATGCACAACCCCTAGTATATTTTGAATTTCAGTTGTAAATTGTAATATATATATATATATATATATATATATATATATAAAAGCCGCAATGTTCAATTAAATTTGTTTGTACAGTTGTACCTAAATGTTTGTACTAAATATTAGTCTGTGATAATTAATAGATATTCAGATTAAGAACAAAGTAAATCAGGAAAACCAGAATTTAATGCTTTAGTATAAGCTAATTAATTGTATAGAAAAATTGTGATGGATGTTGGTATATCATGAGGATGATAACTAGAAAAGTGCAAATATGATAAATAAGCAATAACAATTGTCCACTATTATATCTTGTTTATTTGTATTACTCGATTCTAGAATATGATCTATCATGAGAATACTAATTTCCTTGTTTCTTGAGGTAAGCCATGCACTTTTAAAATCTTGATTTGAGAAAATCCTATTTAAGGGAATTACAATAATAATTACCTCTCCGGCAAGACTGGGTATGGCGTAGTAGACTCTCCAGTTTGTCCAAGTGAGATGAGGGTACCTCTCCGGCGAGACTGGGTGAGATGAGGTATATGTTATGATAATGAAAATCCCTAGATAATACCATGACTTGATTTGTATTTGAAAATATGAATCTGTTAAATACATTTGACCTTATGAAGGGCATGTATATTACAGTATGTGGAATATATGATATAGATATGTATATCTATAAGGAAATCCAAATATCATAATGATTAAATCACAGACAGATGTGTCAATTATAATTTTAGATTTTATCAGGAATCTCTCGTATATAGTTATAAATTTAGGTGACAAACATTATTTTGTTTAAATCATCACTTTCATAATTTGTACGATAAAAGGAACAGTAATAATTCTTTAAAGTTGGAATACCATTTGCTGTCTAGTAGAGACAGCAAATGGGGAAACTGTTAGGATTTCTGAAATCTTGCAAGAAGCAAGACTGGAAATTGTAAATCAGAAATTTATTGCAAACCTATTACCCATGAATTTAGCTGGATTTGATGTCGTATTAGGAATGAATTGGTTAGTAGCCAACCATGCTCGAATCTTTTGTGATAAAAATTCTATAGAAATTCGTGCACCCACAAGAGAAGTAATTATGATTACAGGAGATAAGCCACGTAAACCAATGAAGTTCATTTCAGTAATGAAAATTGCTAGTTATGATCGCAAGCAAGGAATAGTGTATATGATTTCAGTAATTATTAGCACTAAGGGTAAAGAACTTAAGGAAATTCCTATAGTATCAGAATACTCGGATGTATTCCCAGAGGAATTACCAGGATTACCACCAGATAGGGAGGTAGAAATTTAGAATTCATTTGATTCCTGGAACTACACCAATAGCCAAAGCACCCTACCAATTAGCACCCACTAAAACGTTAGAACTGAAAAAGCAATTAGATGAATTGCTCAATAAAGGATTCATACAACCTAGTTCATCCCCTTAGGGAGCACCAGTATTGTTCGTAAAGAAGAAGGATGGTTCGATGCGAATGTGTATCGATTATAGAGAATTGAATAAGGTTACAATTAAGAATCGATACCCATTACCTAGGATTGATGATCTTTTTGATCAACTTCAAAGACCTAGGTATTTTTCTAAGATAGATTTACGCTCCGGATACCATCAGTTGAAGGTACAAGAAGAAGACATACCTAAAACTGCCTTCAGAACAAGGTATGGTCACTACGAGTTTATAGTCATGCCCTTTGGATTAACAAATGCTCCAGCAGCATTTATGGACATGATGAATAGGATCTGTAAACCATACTTGGATAAATTCGTAATTGTCTTCATCAAAGATATACTTATTTATTCCAAGAACCAGGAAGAGCATTGTGAACACCTTCATGCACTCTTAACTTTGATAAGAAAGGAGAAGCTTTACGCCAAATTCTCGAAGTGTGAATTTTGGCTACATGAGGTGCAATTTTTAGGTCACATGGTGAATCATGAAGATATTCACGTAGATCCTGCTAAGATAGAAGCAATCACCAAATGAAAGGTCCCGCAGTCAGCTATGGAAGTTAGAAGTTTTCTAGGATTAGCCGGATATTATAGACGATTCATTAAAGATTTTTCTAAAATAGCTGTACCATTAATTAAGCTAACCTGTAAAGCAGTAAAGTTTGAATGGGGATCTAGGCAAGAAGAGGCTTTTAAGATTTTAAAGCAAAAGTTAACAAACACCCCAATTCTTGCCTTACCGGAAAGAACAGAAGATTTTGAAGTTTGCTGTGATGCTTCTAAGCTAGGATTAGGATGTGTGCTAATGCAACGCAAAAAGGTAATTGCGTATGCTTCAAGGCAATTAAAGAAGCACGAGGAAAATTATACGACACATGACTTAGAATTAGGGTCGATAATTTTTGCCCTTAAGATTTGGAGACACTATCTGTATGGAAGTAAGTTTATTGTTTATACAGATCATAAGAGTTTAAAATACATATTTGGACAAAAAGAATTGAATATGAGGCAAAGAAGATGGATGGAAATTCTAAGTGACTACGACTGTGATATTCAATATCACGAAGGAAAAGCAAACGTAGTTGCAGATGCCTTAAGTCGTAAGTATCACGAAAAGCAAAAGGAAGTTCGTGCTCTTAGATTAAGTTTACAATTAGACTTAATGGAACAATTGAAGAATGTTCAAGAAACAACAATCAAGGATGATGCTGAAGGAATTAAAGGACGAATAAAGGAATTAGAGCAAGGAGCTGATGGAATTTGGAGATTCCATAAGAAAAGAATTTGGGTACCTAAGCAGGGAGACTTAAGAAATAAAATTTTAGAGGAAGCTCATAAATCTAGGTATACCATACACCCGGGAAATAATAAAATGTACCAAGATTTAAGAAATAATTTCTGGTGGATAGGAATGAAAAATGACATAGCTAGATATGTATCCAAGTGTCTAACTTGTTCACAAGTTAAGGCAGAACACCAGAAACCTTCAGGGTTACTCCAACAATTAGAAATGCCTGTTTGGAAATGGGAACTCATAACAATGGATTTTGTTACTAAGTTACCCAAAAGCAGGAAGGGTAATGACGCGATTTGGGTAATTGTGGATCGATTAACCAAATCAGCTCATTTTCTACCCATGAAGGAAACCTTTAGCATGGAAAGGTTAGCCAAGTTATACGTACACGAAGTAGTATGTAACACCCCGAAAACGGGTTTGGTAATTAAACCCCGTTAATACTAAAGACGGGGAAAGTACCGTTAGTGGTAAAAGTAAACAGGCAAGTTTTAGGAATTAATTGAATAATCCTAATATTTATTTAAAGTGAATAAGAGCTTTCAAGAAAATAGGATGATAAAAGGCCCGATTTAACGGGACTTAAAGTAAAACGGGTTACGACTTCCCGAACCTACTAAGCTAACTAGGAATAATTCTAACCTAGTTAGATAGTGACTTATGAGTGGGTTAAAACACTTAAATTATGAACTAAGGAAAATGGAGGGGCCAAACTTGTTAAACTTGAAACTTGATTTATTAAAAAACAAGAATTAAAACAAACCAAACACCCACTTTGGGGGTGTCTGGTCGAACAAAGAAGTAGGGGGCGACATGGGTTTCTTCAAACCCTAAAATCCTCACAAAACTCACAAAATTGGAGCCTCTAATCAAGTCTAAATCGAATTTCAAGCACAAATTCATGAACACCTAGTTGAAAGGATCATAAGGTATGTAAAATTGTGATGTTTTGATCCATCTTAAATTCTAGGTTATTTGTAAGAAACTGAAATTGAACTTGATTATGTCATGCATGGATGAATCTTGAAGTAATATTATGTCTAGGACTAAACCCTAGTCATTTATTTGTTAAATTGATGTTCATGATTGTGAATTCATGATCATACATTCATGTGTCAAGTGGGTTTTGGAGAATTATGTTAAACACTAGGATTATCCTTGTTAACTTAGTGTATTAGAGCTCTATGAAGCAAATCCAGATTTGTTGGTATGAAGATTTGTCATGATCATGTAAAAAAAAAGAGAATGTTTAAATCTTGGTTAAATAGTTAGTCATGAGCTTGATTTCTAGTAGTAAAAATATCATGCTCATAAGGTGTTCGATGTAATGCCTAAGTGAAATTGGGTACCTACTAGTTCATATGAAGAACTTGATTATATAAGGTGTCATGATGAATGCTAGTGATATGATGAACGGGTCTCACTTAAAGATGAGAACCCATAGTTCTTGTGAAATGAATGAATAAATTAGTCTTGATAATCGCTTGAACTAACTAAAGTGATTAAAATGTGATAAACGGGGTTAGAACTTTGGTTAAAACGGTGGTCTAAAGATAACGCCTACCGGGTAATTAAAGAATGCTAAAACTAGTTGATGAACTCGAATATGCAATTAGTATACTAATGGGCATTTGACTTTTAAAAAGTCAAACTGACCTACGATGTGATGAATGATAATTAGACATAGAAAATAAGTGAGGTGGAATAGTCGTGATTGTTAATGACTAATTTAACCACCTTGTAAATGATTGACAATAGTTTGACGCGTAACAAGCTAGGTGAAAGCTTGGAGGAGGGAGCGGGTCAAACGGAGCAAGTACGGAAAGAAAA
>JARYGA010047907.1:0-30431 GCA_030545235.1 Helianthus tuberosus
AGTGTCCGCCTCCGATTTGGGAAGGGTATTCTCCTAGAAAACCGAATGAGGAGCAAGTCGAAAAAGCAGTCAATATAGAGTTAAAGTCCGATATAACTGATGAATTACCAGAAAACATTGACGTTGTGTTTACATCGTCTGACACTGATCATGAGTCCGAGTTAATAAAAAAGGTGGTTGATCAGGTCTTGGATACAGATGAGGAGTCGGAGTTAAAGTCCAAGTCAAAGTCCGAGTTTGGGTGTTCTAGTTCGTCCATCAAAAGTTTGAGTTCGTCGGTCAACAGTTCAAAGTCGTCAGTTAAACGGGTTTACAATAAAGAATTCCTGTTATCAAAATCTAATTTGAATGACGAAGCAATCAAAGTGGCATATACATTGATTGATTCAGACAAATTATATTCTGATAAGGAATTTCCAATAAGAAGTGTTCAAACTGAGAAGATCAAAAAGGTTTTCAAAATGACAGAAATTAATATTTCTGAAATAAAAGATTTAAATCTTACTGAAAAACCTAAAAAATACACTTCAAGAGTTCAACAAAGATTGAACAAGAAAAATGGTTACAGTTTTGGTTCAGGTTATCGAAAGAAACCAAACCATAACGGTAATTTCAAAAAGAAAGGTTTAGGTTTTATTCCACCAGAAAACTATAAAAATGAAAAATATGTTCGAGATTTTAAATCAAAAATGACATTTGTTTCAGGGACAAGTTGCGAAGAGGAATCAAAAAGCTCATTCTGGAAACAATCAAACAGAGAATTCATTATCCAGAAGCAAGAGAGAATGGGGACTGGAGTTTTTCATAGAAAGGAGACAAGAAAATGTTACAAGTGCAATGAAGCTGGTCACATTGCATGGAACTGTTCTCAAGCATCAAAGATAAAACAGGAAGTTTCTAAGAAACTCAAAGAGAAAGTTGTTGAGAAAAATGAACCACCAACTGAAAAATTCAAAGTTTTTGAAAATTCAACATATGAAGTTGGTGAATGTTCAAAGAGATTTTACAGGAGAAGTGTGAATCCTGATAAACAAAAGTGGATTGTTAAGAATTCTAAGGTAAAATCTGGCGATGAATCTGATTCCACAAAATCAGAGGAGCCACAGGTTGTTAAAAATGAAGAAAACTTAGTTCCGCCTTTGGATGATGTTCACTTTCCACCATTGCGGACTGAGAGTTTTAAATCAAAAGTTGGGAAAGTTGAGATTTCGAATCAGTTTTATTCTGAAAAGAATGAATTTGATGTTGAGAAAGCATTTAATGGAAAAGTGAAAAAGATTTTTGGAAAAATGATTGAAGGAAAAGTTCAAGGGGTTAAAGATTTTTATGCGACAAAGAAAGCAACTTATAACCCTACTGAACAAGAGTTAAAATCACCCAAGGCTGGTCAGGCTTGGGTGAACATTTTCTTTAAGTGATAAGTGTGACTTGCCGGAGATCCCAGGTTGGTAAGCGTGGATCATGAATCGGCATCATTCTTTATATCAGGTTTGATTATGCATATCTACAAGTGGTAATGGTTTTGTTACTTTCAAGTGGTAAATCAGGGACATTAAGTTGTACTTGATTTTCTACAATTGGTATTTTGAAAAACAAAGTGATGAATTGATCCCCTAACCTACAAATGGTTTTATAAAATCAACAAAACTTATTTTCCGGAAAAACCATTTGATTAATACAAACTTAAGTGTTTTGAAATCATAATGGGAAAATAGTTTGTTGTGAGGGAGAGTTCTGATTGTTTATGCCAAGTGGATGGCGATTTGAAGCAATTTGATATCAGTTGTCATTTTACTTGTACAGTTTGTTTTCAAATTTCTTTAAATGTGTTTGCATTTTAGGGGGAGTAGAAATTTCTGAAAATCCAAAAACATTTGAAAATTTGAAAAAGTCAAAAACATGATAAAATCAAAAATGAGTTTTTGTGTCAAAGAAGAGGAAATGATAGTACATCAGTGGACTATCACAACATGCTAAAGAAATGGAAAGAAAAATGTGATAAACGGTCTCACTGATGATGTGCCAGTAGGTTTTTATACATTTAGTAGATTGTGACGAGATATAAACCTAAATTCAAACTTGCTTATATCATGGGTAAACATCTCTCGGATATATGGGTAACCCCCGAAATCTTGTTTGAAAGGTCCCTCTTTCTGAGATACTAGGTCTTTATACTCAGTGATATCTGGGGTATTATCCCGAGACTTCTGCTGAATGAAAGTTCTGACCTAGTCCCCGGAGAATACTTTACTGCTTGCTTGAAATATAGCGCCACCCTCAGCATAAAAATGATGAAACATTGAAAAATGCTAATCATGTGCTTTTGTAAAAAAGATCCTCTAAAGGGGACCCACCAAAAGTCGAAGCCGTCATCTCTCTGCTGAACGGAAGTTCTGACCTGAGCTCTCACGGTTTTTCGCATTTAACCCCTTACAGATATCATCTGTGGTATACTCACCTGTAAGACTGAATATTGGGATCTGAATATTTTCAAAATTCTTTACTATACACCCGTTTTCCCGACGACTTTGAACTCCTGACGGACGAACTCGAACTCCTGGACTCAGACATTGACTCGGACTCCTCATCCTTATCTAACACCTGATCGACCATCCTTTTTATTAACTTAGACTCATGATCTATGTTGGATGCTGTGAATGTGATGTCAATATTGTCTGGTAGTACATCGGTTATCTTGGACTTCAACTTTATATTGACTGCCTTTTTTACTTGTTCCTCATTCGGTTTTCTAGACGAATACCCTTCCCAAATTGGAGGCGGACACTTGTTATAACTGACACTCTTTTTCTTACCAGTATCCTTTTTCTTCGGATTCTTGTCGTCAAACGCTTCAAAACCTGCAACAGTTGGATAAATTATGTCAATTAAGTAATCAGAACTTGAATAACTTTTCAGTAATCGTCTGATTCTTTCATTTTCAACTTTTTCAATTTCCAACTCCTGCTTCAGTTTAGCACACTCTTCAGTCTTTATCAGTCCTCTCGAGCTCTTTGAAGTATCCTACACTGTAAGTATCCTCAAATCTTTATCTCTTTCTTCTCTTTAGCATCAACAGACTCCTCCTCGAACAATCTTATCTACTCGGATGTCTTCAGACTCCTCCTTTCGATTTACTGGGATAGCAGTCTGGCTTTTTGAAATTACAACATCCTCAGGTATCGAAACCTGGCTCTCTTTCACAGAGATCTGCACATTCTCTACCCAAAAGTAAATTTCACAAATTTAACATTTAACAAATTTATAAACCCAAATTCCCTCTCAAGATTGTCCAGAATTGTCACACCCCCAAATCCACCATGCGGAGTACCACCGCTTGGAGGCGTGACATGACCAGGATCGAGCCACCAATCATATTGAACAACGTAATTAAGTTAATAAAACAAACCACAATATAATTGGTGACCTAAAGAAGGTAACCGACTTTAAGTTAACAGCGGAAGCATAAAACATAAGTCCAAAACATAGGTTCATAGTTCATAAGTTTAAAGTCCAAAGTGTAAGTTTAATAAGTTCATAAAGATTTAAATATTAAGCACGGAACATAACAATCCGTATCCCACAACAACCTCCTCCTCGTGCAAGCTCCATAAGCGTCTAGCGACCTGTAAGGCATGTAACAACGAGTCAACAACAAAGTTGAGTGAGTTCACGTTTGGTTTTTTAGTTTTAAGTTGTTTCCGAAAAACGTGGTTTGACTTTCGTTGGCTTATTTGTCATGGGGGTTACCCCATAGTTGAAAGTATGTTTAACCAGTTCCTTTTATTACCCAAACCATATCCATAATCAGTGGGGAGTTTCCCATGTGAACCACTAGACTGATATCGACAACTGACGAACAATAGTTATGCCCTACGTCAATGTTCTATCATCATTGACAGTTTGACATAGCCATTAGTACACGCCCGTTCGGACGACACGGTGTGAGGTTTGTTAAACCTAATAGTGCTATTAACTAATGACCCGCTCGCCATTGGCCTCGGCGATTAAGTCGATATAAATTGAGGGACTTCATGATAGAGTTTTGTCTAGTAAGTTTTAAGGGTGTTGTCCTACCCAAGGAGGACGAACGTACGTATTCTACCCAAGAAGAATACGCAGAATTATTATTGGCATCCTACCTATGGAGGATGGCCGTACATATCCTACCCAAGGAGGATATGTAGATTCCTTTTTAGTTTCTTAACCCATTCCCAAACCACTGGGAATCCCATGCCTTGTAGAAAGTGTGAACTCACCTCGGTTGCTCGGTTTGACTCTCAAAAATAGCTAATAGTCAAAGTCGGTCAATCACGTCCTAGTATGATTACCACTTAGTTTATTAGTGACTTCAAATAGAGCACAAAGTTCCTACACGTATCTATCACATAACATGCATCACTTTAACGGTTCATGCCCATATAAACTTCCCATCTATTCGCCACTCATAAACAAACATACGACATTGCACATAACACTTTTATAGACATATAACATGTAATATCATTCTCGGATAACCTACCCGACATTTAGACACGCAAATCACTACTTATGTCGTTTCAGCTTTTATATTCAAAACTGGGCTATTTTCGGGAATTTTAATAAAATAGTTAACTTATTTCAAAAATTCCCAACTTTTTACAGAAGGTCTTAAGCGATCCAAATATTATTGTGTAAAAATCTCGGGATCTAATTCATCACCAATATTTTATAAAAATTCATTTTCCGGACTGCAATCAGATTCATCTTTTTCTGATTGCAGTCCACGGAATAATTTATTAAAAATTCTTTGTAAGTTCAATTTACGAAATTCCAGTGGGATAATTACAAATACATCAGTTGCCATCTACTATACAAATTTCATGAGTTGATTCAACATAGATTTCCAGTTATGACTAAAAACATATCACCCATTTACTGCAGCAAAAACTCAGCTTTAGTTGCTGTTACAAAAAGGGTCTTTAAAAATAGTAAACGAAGTCCAAAAATTATGATTCTGGTGCCATTAGAACCGTATTTCATAATACATAAATCTAGACTTCAGAAAATACATTTTCTGCTTTATTAAGGTCTGGTTACAGCCAACTGAAGTTGGCTGTAATCACCAAACAGCCATCCTGTTTCAGCTTTTAACATTCTAAAGTGTGTTCGATTGATTCCGTTAACATGTTTAGTGATCAACAACAACCTTTAACATCAATATTAGCAAGTAAATCATCAAGTAATCAACAACATGTTCACTACAACATCTCACTACAACACTTCATCATGTAAATCTTCATGTAACTTTTATGTTCATCTTCTTGTTTAAACCCTTTTAGTGTTCTTGTAGATTTAACATACTACATCTTTTTAACTACACAAAATAGACATGAACAAGGGTAAATCAAGGCTTACTACTAGCTTATAGCTAGGGATGATTCTTAGTGAAGAAGATGATGAAGAAATGATGATGAAAAGCAAGAACAAAGCTCCTTGAAGCTCCACAAGTTGCAAGCTCCTTAGAGTCGCCTCCTAGTCTTGTATGAATCTCAAGGGTGGATGAAGATGGTGGTGAAAGGGTGGTGATGGTGGCAGTTATGGGTGTGGCCGAGAGAGAGAGAGGAGAGAGTGAGGTAAGGTGTGAGTTTCTTTGAAGTGATGTTGTAATCTTGATGCCATGCTTTATAAAGATGGTTCATATATTTTGATGATCACACCAAGCAACTTATCTAATTAAATAATGAACTAAAATCACAAGAGTATGGTAAGGATATTTGTTGGAGATTTGTGGGTCCTTGGTAACCGATTTTGGTTATGTGGGGGGGGGGCTTGGTGTAACATTTTGCAACTAGTAGGTAAGAACTAGTTAGAATGCAAGTATAATACTTCCTTATATTAGTATGTTGATATTTAGGGGATGCTATGGTATACGGGGATCATGACTAGCCAAAAATAATTAAATAATGTGTTTGACAAATATTTGGTGTCCCGGGTAATGTCCGGTTGTTCGGTTTGATACCGGTTTGTTAAAGTGTTTAATTATTCCGTAAAGTGTCTATTATATATATTTTTGTAACACTTTTAATTCCTAACACATAGGGGAATATTCAGGACCATTTAGTCAAGTTTTCTGCACAAGCCTAGTATGTTAACAAACACATGTAAGTATGACACAGTAATCAGGAAACAGTTAAGTAATTCAACACAGTCACCAAGCACTTTAATTAACATCTAATTAATCGTACGGATACATGGAATTTTGAGAGTTGTCACATTCTTCCCCAGTTAAGAAAATTTCGTCCTGAAATTTAGCTCGTGGTTACTGAGGAAGCTAGTTATGCTGCGTTGGTTTCCTGGTTTTCCTGGGGTGTCACATCATCCCCCCGTTGATTTGGAATTTCATCCCGAAATTCTGTAGTACCTTCAGCCTCAGTAGTGGTTGCATTTTTCTTAAACAGCTGGGGATACTTGAGTTTCATTTGGTCTTCTCGTTCCCAGGTGTACTCTGGGCCACGACGGGAATTCCAACGGATTCTAACGAGAGGTATCCTGGTACGCTTGAGAATCTTAACATCTCGATCAGTAATCTCTACTGGTTCCTCGACGAATCGCAGCTGGTCGTCGATAGTGAGCTCCTTGAGAGGAACTATGAGGGTCTCGTCTGACAGACACTACTTCAGATTCGACACATGGAAAACATTGTGAACTCCGCTGAGTTCTTCAGGTAGATTTAACCTGTAGGCGACCTTGCCAATTTTCTCAATGATTTCGAACGGTCCGACATAACGCGGATTGAGCTTGCCTCGTTTGCCAAAACGAACTACACCTTTCCAAGGTGAGACTTTGAGTAGCACTCGATCCCCAACCTGGAACTCGAGTGGTTTCCTTCGCTGATCTGTATAGCTTTTCTGACGGTCCCGAGCTGACGCCATTCGCTGTCGTATCTGAGCAATCCTTTCTGTTGTATCTACTACGAGTTCTGGGCCAGTGATTTGACTGTCACCAACTTCTGCCCAACAGAGAGGTGATCGGCATTTACGTCCGTACAATGCCTCAAACAGAGCGACCTGGATGCTGGTGTGGTAACTGTTGTTATATGAGAACTCCACTAGCGGGAGGTGCTTTTCCCAGCCATTACCAAAATCGATTACACACGCCCTAAGCATGTCTTCAAGGGTCTGGATGGTGCGTTCAGATTGCCCATCCGTCTGTGGATGATATGCCGTGCTCATGTCTAATCGAGAACCAAAGGACTTGTGCATAGCTTGCCACAATTCGGATGTAAAACATGGGTCACGATCAGAGATTATGGAGGTTGGCACACCGTGCCTTGATACCACTTCCTTTAGATAGATGTCTGCTAAAGTAGAAAACTTGTCGGCTTCCTTGATAGCCAGAAAATGTGCACACCCCCAAAATCCACCATGCGGAGTACCACCGCTTGGAGGCGTGACATGACCAGGATCGAGCCACCAATTATATTGAAAAACGTAATTAAGTTAATAAAACCAACCAGAATATAATTGGTGACCTAAAGAAGGTAATCGACTTTAAGTTAACAGCGGAAGCATAAAACGTAAGTCCAAAACATAGGTTCATAGTTCCTAAGTTTAAAGTCCAAAGTGTAAGTTTAATAAGTTCATAAAGATTTAAATATTAAGCACGGAACATAACAATCCGTATCCCACAACAACCTCCTCCTTGTGCAAGCTCCATAAGCATCTAGCGACCTGTAAGGCATGTAACAACGAGTGAACAACAAAGTTGAGTGAGTTCACGTTTGGTTGTTTAGTTTTAAGTTGTTTCTGAAAAACGTGGTTTGAATTTCGTTGGCTTATTTGCCGTGGGGGTTACCCCATAGTTGAAAGTATGTTTAACCAGTTCCTTTTATTACCCAAACCATATCCATAATCAGTGGGGAGTTTCCCATGTGAACCACTAGACTGATATCGACAACTGACGAACAATAGTTGTGCCCTACGTCAATGTTCTATCATCATTGACAGTTTGCCATAGTCCATTAGTACACGCCCGTTCGGACGACACGGTGTGAGGTTTGTTAAACCTAATAGCGCTATTAACTAATGACCCGCTCGCCATTGGCCTCGGCGATTAAGTCGATATAAATTGAGGGACTTCATGATAGAGTTTTGTCTAGTAAGTTTTAAGGGTGTTGTCCTACCCAAGGAGGACGAACGTACGTATTCTACCCAAGGAGAATACGCAGAATTATCATTGGCATCCTACATATGGAGGATGGCCGTACATATCCTACCCCAAGGAGGATATGTAGATTCCTTTTTAGTTTCTTAACCCATTCCCAAACCACCGGGAATCCCATGCCTTGTAGAAAGTGTGAACTCACCTCGGTTGCTCGGTTTGACTCTCAAAAATAGCTAATAGTCAAAGTCGGTCAATCACGTCCTAGTATGATTACCACTTAGTTTATTAGTGACTTTAAATAGAGCACAAAGTTCCTACACGTATCTATCACATAACATGCATCACTTTAACGGTTCATGCCCATATAAACTTCCCATCTATTCCCCACTCATAAACAAACATACGACATTGCACATAACACTTTTATAGACATATAACATGTAATATCATTCTCGGATAACCTACCCGACATTTAGACAAGCAAATCACTACTTATGTCGTTTCAGCTTTTATATTCAAAACTGGGCTGTTTTCGGGGATTTTAATAAAATAGTTAACTTGTTTCAAAAATTCCCAACTTTCTATAGAAGATCTTAAACGATCCAAATATTATTGTGTAAAAATCTCGGGATCCAATTCATCACCAATATTTTATAAAAATTCATTTTCCGGACTGCAATCAGATTCATCTTTTTCTGATTGCAGTCCACGGAATAATTTATTAAAAATTCTTCGTAAGTTCGATTTACGAAATTCCAGTGAGATAATTACAAACACATCAGTTTTCATCTACTGTACAAATTTCATGAGTTGATTCAACAAAGATTTCCAGTTATGACTAAAAACATGTCACCCATTTACTGCAGCAAAAACTCAGCTTTAGTTGCTGTTACAAAAAGGGTCTTTAAAAATAGTAAACGAAGTCCAAAAATTATGATGCCGGTGCCATTAGAACCGTATTTCATAATACATAAATCTAGACTTCAGAAAATACATTTTCTGCTTTATTAAGGTTTGGTTACAGCCAACTGAAGTTGGCTGTAATCACCAAACAGCCATCCTGTTTCAGCTTTTAACATTCTAAAGTGTGTTCGATTGATTCCGTTAACATGTTTAGTGATCAACAACGACCTTTAACATCAATATTAGCAAGTAAATCATCAAGTAATCAACAACATGTTCACTACAACACTTCATCATGTAAATCTTCATGTAACTTTTATGTTCATCTTCTTGTTTAAACCCTTTTAGTGTTCTTGTAGATTTAACATACTACATCTTTTTAACTACACAAAATAGACATGAACAAGGGTAAATCAAGACTAACTACTAGCTTATAGCTAGGGATGATTCTTAGTGAAGAAATGATGATGAAAAGCAAGAACAAAGCTCCTTGAAGCTCCACAAGTTGCAAGCTCCTTAGAGTCACCTCCTAGTCTTGTATGAATCTCAAGGGTGGATGAAGATGGTGGTGAAAGGGTGGTGATGGTGGCGGTTATGGGTGTGGCCGAGAGAGAGAGGAGAGAGTGAGGTACGGTGTGAGTTTCTTTGAAGTGATGTTGTAATCTTGATGCCATGCTTTATAAAGATGGTTCATATATTTTGATGATCACAACAAGCAACTTATCTAATAAAATAATGAACTAAAATCACAAGAGTATGGTAAGGATATTTGTTGGAGATTTGTGGGTCCTTGGTGACCGATTTTGGTTAGGGGGGGGGGGGGGGGGGCTTGGTGTAACATTTTGCAACTAGTAGGTAAGAACTAGTTAGAATCCAAGTATAATACTTCCTTATATTAGTATGTTGATATTTAGGGGGTGTTATGGTATACGGGGATCATGACTAGCAAAAAATAATTAAATAATGTGTTTGACAAATATTTGGTGTCCCGTGTAATGTCCGGTTGTTCGGTTTGATATCGGTTTGTTAAAGTGTTTAATTATTCCGTAAAGTGTCTATTATATATATTTTTGTAACACTTTTAATTCCTAACACAGAGGGGAATATTCAGGACCATTTAGTCAAGTTTTCTGCACAAGCCTATTATGTTAACAAACACATGTAAGTATGACACAGTAATCAGGAAACAGTTAAGTAATTCTACACAGTCACCAAGCACTTTAATTAACATCTAATTAATCGTACGGATACATGGAATTTTGAGAGTTGTCACAAGAATGATTTATCAATAATAAAATCTGATGAACCATTTGCAAAAATTAATCATTTTTCTTTTCAAAAATACATTCTTCAAACAAACTTTCCCAAACCTGTTCGTCATGTTTAGCACTCGGAATTTTGAAAATCAGCTTTCCAACATCAGTTGTCTAAAATCTTTTTGAATTTTTCAAAAATTTATGCTAAAACACATCAAAAATCTTTTTGGAATTTTTGATATAACAGAAATGAAATGCAGTAAAGAAATATTTACAAACAATATTTTTGTGAGTTTGTGTAAGAGGATCACAATTCTTACCGATCCCAATATTCAGTCTTACTGGTGAGTATACCCCAGATGATATATGTAAGGTGCATTTTAGGGGGAGTAGAAATTTCTGAAAATCCAAAAACATTTGAAAATTTGAAAAAGTCAAAAACATGATAAAATCAAAAATGAGTTTTTGTGTCAAAGAAGAGGAAATGATAGTACATCAGTGGACTATCACAACATGCTAAAGAAATGGAAAGAAAAATGTGATAAACGGTCTCACTGATGATGTGCCAGTAGGTTTTTACACATTTAGTAGATTGTGACGAGATATAAACCTAAATTCAAACTTGCTTATATCATGGGTAAACATCTCTCGGATATATGGGTAACCCCCGAAATCTTGTTTGAAAGGTCCCTCTTTCTGAGATACTAGGTCTTTATACTCTGTGATATCTAGGGTATTATCCCGGGACTTCTGCTAAATGAAAGTTCTGACCTAGTCCCCGGAGAATACTTTACTGCTTGCTTGAAATATAGCGCCACCCTCAGCATAAAAATGATGTAACATTGAAAAATGCTAATCATGTGCTGTTGTAAAAAAGATCCTCTAAAGGGGACCCACCAAAAGTCGAAGCCGTCATCTCTCTGCTGAACGGAAGTTCTGACCTGAGCTCTCACGGTTTTTCGCATTTAACCCCTTACAGATATCATCTGTGGTATACTCACCTGTATGACTGAATATTGGGATCTGGATACGGGAGTATATTCTGAGGTGGGACACGCGATTAAGTTTAAGTATCTAAGACATTAATCTCGTATCTCGAAGCAATTGAACTTTGTGTGAGAGTTTAAAATGGATCAGTATACTGACAATCTAAGTGAATTGTTTAGAACTTAAAATGTTTAAAGCTTAACGGTGTTGGTGATTTGTCTCAAAAACTGATATGATCCTCTTACACAAACTCACAAAAATATTGTCTGTAAATATTTCTTTACTGCATTTCATTTCTGTTATATCAAAATTTCCAAAAAGATTTTCGGTGTGTTTTAGCATAAATTTTTGAAAAATTCAAAAAGATTTTAGACAACTGATGTTGGAAAGCTGATTTTCAAAATTTCGAGTGCTAAACATGACAAACAGGTTTGGGAAAGTTTGTTTGAAGAATGTATTTTTGAAAAGAAAAATGATTAATTTTTGCAAATGGTTCATCAGAATTTATTATTGATAAATCATTCTGGACAATCTTGAGAGGGAATTTGGGTTTATAAATTTGTTAAATGTTGAATTTGTGAAATTTACTTTTGGGTAGAGAATGTGCAGATCTCTATGAAAGAGAGCCTGGTTTCGATACCTGAGGATGTTGTGATTTCAAAAAGTCAGACTGCGATCCCAGCAAATCGAAAGAGGGAGTCTGAAGACATCCGAGTAGATAAGATTGTTCGAGGAGGAGTCTGTTGATGCTAAAGAGAAGAAAGAGATAAAGATTTGAGGATACTTACAGTGTCGGATACTTCAAAGAGCTCGAGAGGACTGATAAAGACCGAAGACGTTAAAGACTCGACACTTAAGACTCGTCAACATTCGAGGGGGAGTCTGTTGGTGCATGCGTCTGTCGACTTCGTCTTGTATCGAGTCTTACATTACAATTGTTAGATCAGGGCATGTTATACGAGAAATAGGGTAGGATTTATGAGGATTTGAGTTAATTTCGTTTGAACATGACAGGTGACACTTTCAAACGAAATTAAACATGTTAACTTCGTTTGAAGGACACCATGTCACCTTCAAACGAAATCACTCATCCTATAAATACTTGATGTCTTGATTTCATTTGTAACTTTCCGGTCAGTGTAACGAAGTGCTGCCGAAGTGTTGTCAGGCTGTAAATCATTATCAAATCAATCATACAACAGTTTAAAGTGTAAATCTAGCTGAATTGAACTCTACACGTCTGTTTCCGCCTTTCGTGTTGAGATAAACTCTTCTGATCGACTCGTTCGGGTCTGAAAACGATCCTACATTAGGCTCAAAGGGGCTAACTAGGGGGATTTTGGGTAGGTGGTAAAAAAAAGAAAAATAATGGTGTAGAAATAAAAATGGTTAGTCCTAATGCCTCCATCATTTACTTACTCGGGTTTTAGTTGGTAAGGACTGGGAATGTATCGTCGTGGCATGTTCTAGAGTCGTAAGAACCAAGCGGCTATTCACACAAGAAACGAAAAATGAGCATTTAGTTTAAAGATATATATTTGTATGCTCAATAAAGGCTCAAAACTCACTTTTGTGGGAATGAGTTTTTATGTGATCAAGTATATATAATCAAATTTTAACTAAGCTTGTCATGCCGTTTCATAATTTTCTTATGTTGGTTCTTTTTATCACGATGCTATCGGTTGTAAATTTATAAAAATATAACCTTTTTAGAACTTGAAATTCCCAAGTTAAACCTAGACAAGTAAAAAAATGAAAGTTTTTGAAAAAATTTGGGGTGATTAGCGGTTCCAATAGAGTTTTGTGTAAGGCTTGTAGTTAGGACTTGCAAGATTCAAGGTTTTAGCATCCCCCCACACTTAAATTACACATTGTCCTCAATGTGTCCCAAAAATAAGTTTTTAGGTTGATTGAATGTATAAAAGGGTGTGAAAAAGCAAAAATTTGTGTTACTGGGCGTCTGGACACGGCCCCGTGGTGTCCGGGCACGGCCCCGTGTTCAGTTGCCAGTAACAAAATTGAAAAAAGAGAAACAGGAGCCTGGACACGAGGGCGTGTTGGGTGAACGCGTCCCGTGTCCAGTTTACCTGAACTGGGTATTTTCTGCAGACTGTGCAGCACGGGGCCGTGTTGGGCGGACACGGCCCGTGCTGAACTTGCTGTAACGAAGAAAATTTTGTTGGATGGCCCTGTTTTCCTGCATGGGGTGCTGGTTCAAGTTTCCCTTGTTTCCTTTGCCATCCCGAGTGTGTTTTATCCATTTCAACATCATCCAAACACCAATTTAACTAAAACCATCATTCACTAAGTCATAGAGAGAATTACATAATAATCCAAAGAAGTTGAAAACAAAGCAGAAAATAAAATTTAAGGGTCCTAAATTAGATAGGTCAAGTGATACGTAAAATCATCCTAAGGAGCTCTACTAATACAATAATAACCAAAATTCCGGAAATAGTTTTCCGGTATTTAAAAGTTTTGTAGAACTCCAAGCTGAGGGGCGTTAAAGCCATTCTTCTATCTCTCTTGGGAGGAAGAAGGCGGCGTCATTCTCTTCAACAACTTGTGGAGGAGGAGCGACACCAACCGGAACCCCTTGTAGCACTTCCCGAGGGGGCTCCGGATGCATGGCGTACCACTCGGCTGGTATGATGACTTCAGGAACCACATTCCATGCCCTTTGGGTAATGATTGGAACCAAAGGAGGAGAAGCGAGAATGTTCAACCTTTGGTGCAAAAGGTTAACCTCTCGAAGACATCCCTCTAGCCCCACCGTCAAATGATTAATATGGTCAACCAATGCCTCTTCCACCCCTGTCATCTCATCAAGGGCCTCTCTTAAGGCGTAAACGTAGTTTACAAGAGAATCTTCAACCGTTGATGATCTTCTCCCTTGTCGGTTTTTTCTGGAATGTGATGAAGACGTTCCGCTAGTTCTGCTCGCCATTCTGAGAAAACATACCGAGAAGAGTTCAACTTTATGGGATCAGTACTTCGGACACGGCCCCGTGTTCAACGAACACGACCCGTGTTCAAATGTTTGCAGATTTTTTTGGACAAGGGATCATGGAGTTTTAATTTGTTTTTATGATGTTTAGAACGTTTTTAAGTAGAAACAACTTAAAACCTTGTTGTAGAACTTATTTTTAACAAGATCCCATGAATAAAAATCTAACAAACATCTCAATAAAGCTTGAAATTGTGGAGATTTCAAGTTTTAATGGAAGCATGAAGGAAAATTGAAGAAGATGAAAGTGGATAAAAGAGGAAAGGACAAGAAGGTTGTTGAGAAACTTCTTTTATAAAATACCTAGGATGGTTTGTGAGAATATTCTCCAAATCTCTGTCCCTTGAATGGTTCAAATGTGCAGGATTCTTGGCTGTATTTATAGAAAATGACAGTACGCTGCACACGGCCCCGTGTCGGCTAGACACGGCCCCGTGTTCAGGTGGAATCCTGACACATTTTGTCCGTATTCTGACACGAAATCAGACGGGAATCTTTGAGTGGACACGGGGGCGTGTTGACCTGGACACGACCCCGTGTCTAGAAGCTGTCTTATGGAGTTTGTTTATTTCTAAGGAGCTTATCCGGATCGGGCGGTTCCTTACTGGATGGAACAACCCCAAAGTGCCTAAGATACCTTAATTGTTCTAGATTAAGAAGAAAACGCAAGAGGTTGTCGGTGAGGGTGATTCCTATGCTATATGTAGGTGGACAAGTCCAACCCTTTCCCGGGCTCTCGTTAAAGAAAGTGTATGCCGAATCGCTCAGATCTATGTATGCATCGAACGAAGTCGATGGGGAGTCCTTCACGGGACAATCGACACAGGGACGACTATCGCTCAAGTCCTCGCTAGATTTAGAGGTATCGTTGGGAACAACGAAGTTGTTTGAATGCGATCCCAACACTTCTTCTTGGTTATCGTCTTGGGATAAATTATTGAAATCTATCCTAAGTTCTTTTAACCAATTAAGAATTAGATCTTCTAATTGAAATAGTTCATCAAGAAGCATTTCTCCTAGAAAATCCGGTTGAGAGCATTCATCAAGGGAGAGATAGGGATTATTTTTACTTTCGCCCCTCTTAAGGATACAGGAAAACGATGGGTCGATATAGTGGGGCTTGTAATTTAGAAAATAACATTCTAATTCCTTATGGGAACCACCACATATTTGACACCACGTACCATAAGAGTGCCGAAAGTAAAAACTATCAGTATCACACATGTTTATGTCAGAAATTACAAACCGTCGGGATCTTACGGTTCTGTTTTCAGTAACTGAATCTTGGGCACGGGGCGTGTTGAATGGGTACGGCCCCGTGTTCAGCTTACTATCCGACTTAAAACAGGATTGCCAGTTCCAATGATTGGGCACGGGGCGTGTTCAGCGGGCACAGCCCGTGCTGAGTTCTGCAGAAGCTAAAAAATTAAGAAAAATCCTAAAAAAAATAGAAAAACAAGAAAAACGATTAGGCCGTTGATTCCTAACTTTCTTAAAATCCTTGTGTCCCGGGCAACGGCGCCAAAAACTTGATGCGTGTGTGGTGGTATATAGATTTAAGTATATTTTAAGCCCTTTTTACACCTTAGTCAAGTTTTAAATTTATAAAACACGATATTTACTAACACCAAACACACATATGGGCAAGTGCACCCATCGTGAGCGTAGTATAGTGTTGGTAAGATACCGAGGTCGTCCAAGGACACAAGAGCTTTTAGTACCGGTTTATCCTCAACGTCTAATCAAATCAAAAGTTTAGAAAAAGGTTTTAAACTAGAAAATAAAAACTAACTAAAATGCTGAAAATAAAATAAAAATAAAAACAGATAGACAAGATGAATCACTTGGCTCCGACTCGTGTTTAGTGTAACCTTTGATTATTTCTGCACTTTTGCACTTTTTAAGAGATTATCTTAGTTATTGTAGTAGGCCCCTCTTTTGAAGGTGACGTTACCCTCAACCCAGTAGTTTGAGTCAGCAAGGATACAATCCTAAAGGGTCGGATTATTGAAAGATAATTAATTAAGTTATTAATGTAAATTATGGTAGGCCCCTCTTTTGAAGGCGACGTTACCCTCGGCTAAGTAGTCTGAGTTAGCAGGTATACAGTCCTAAGTAGCCGGGTTAAAGTATTAATAGTAGCTTACATATGAGGAGGTCAAAGAGTTTGGACCCCCGCCATCTAATACCGGTGGGTATTGAAGGAGATCCTACTAAATTTCACCCAGGTCCTTGCAGGATCTATACACTGAACAAGGCAAGACTATTACCAAACCGTTCCCTTAACCCCCCACCAGGTAGCCAACATACCTCCATATAGACCGTGGAGATATGAATGGTGAAAATCTTTTATTTTATATAGACAGTAAAATAATGCCAAGACACCACGGACAAACGATAAGGAAAAATCACCTTCAACATAAGAAACTAGTTATTAAAGTCATTAATACAAAACCAAGTAAAAAGTGCGAAAAGATTAAAAATAAAAAGTATTACACTAGACACTTTGTCTTCACCAAGTGATGTAAGAGACTTAGGCAAACATGGCCTTGATTGTCAAGAACTCTTACGATCAATCTTGGATCCCGAGACGACTCACACACTCTATGATGGACAATGGATGATGGTGGTGGATGATGGTGTTATGGTGGTGGTGGGTGGTGGGTGAAGTGTGAGAGAGGTGGTGTGCCAAGGGATGATTTGCACTTGAGCCAAGCACTCCTATTTATAGGCTGAACAGAAGCTCGGGCACGGCCCCCTGTCCATCCTCTTCTCTGTCTTCATTAAATGCAGTTTGTCTGCATTAGTTGACCACGCCCCCGTGTCCGCTGGGCACGCCCCCGTGTGCAGAAGCATATCTGTACTATCAAGATTTGCCTGGATTCTGCGAATCTTATAGTTGACCACGGTCCCGTGTCCGCTGAGCACGGCCCCGTGGTGGGCGATAGAAGCTTCTACAGCTTTGTCTTTTCTGCTGGGACTTGGGCACGCCCCCGTGTTCACTGAGCACGGGGCGTGTTCAGCCTTCTGTTTTCTTGTTTTGCTTGGGAAGATGCTGTCGTGGGGTCGGGTATGTCACGTTTGTTCCTTTTCTTGTATTTATGTTAGATTTAGCTGTCTTTTTGCTTCTTTTGTTAATTTGAGCTCATTTAATCCTGAAAATACAAAAGGAAGACAATAGCACACTTTTTCCAACATTAGTACTAAAAAAGGGTTAGTTTTATGCCACAATTGATGTAATTTATATGTTGCATTTTGCACACATCAACGGTCATTGTGGGTACAGGTCTGTGGCTGTCGGGTTAGATTTTGGGGAATACATATGGCCCCATATTCTAAATGATTTACTACTAGAGATTGACCATAACGAGTCGCTGTGGATGCATGTATTCGAAAGATATGCCGAATGAGACTTTAAACGGATACGTAACAACATCTCTTGGTATTCTGTGGAAGGGTGCCCTCCAAGTCACTGGATGGAAATGCCCCACGCAGGGCTTCTCGTAGCACAAAGGTATAATATCGTTGTCCATGTGCTAAGCATCGAAGGGAGCTCCCGGCATAGTTCGAGCTGGTATATCCCTCGCGTGATCCGGAGGTGCCGGAGCATGAGCCGGACATGTACTTTCTAGAGCCACCACAGCCGCGTGGACCACCCGGTGCGCCTCAGTTCCCACTACATGTTGGGTCCAGTCCTACCCCATCACACGCGGCGTATCATCGGCTACGTCGTGACGTTGACAATCTGACGTTTGTGGTGGAGTGGATGGCTGTAGAGCTGCAGGCGCTTTCACAGTGTCAGGGGTTACCTCCACGACATTTCGTTCCGCCTGCAGAATGGCATCAGCAGCAGGATCCGCTCCCATAGTATTTCATCTTTTGTTATGTATTTAGTATTGGAACCGTATATACGTCTATCAAACTTATGCTTATATTATAACTTTTGTTTGTATGTACAAACTTATGCTTATATTGTATATCTTTTGTGACGTGACTACCCTTAGTATTTAGTCATTATAACTTTTTTTTGTATGTACAAACTTATGCTTATATTGTATATATTATATTCACTCATATTATATCTTTTTTTTATATGTACAAACTTATAATATTATCGGTATAACGTTAACAATATAATATATTCGAACCGTATATACGTCTTTCAAAAAAATTTAACGGTATATAATATTATCGGTATAACGTTAACGGTTATATATTTTAAGCGATTTTAACATTGGAACCAGGTGCGAATTTATACCACAAATACACCAAATGACCAAACAAAATTATGAAAGGTTATATACGCAGCTTATAGCTCTATACGCAGCGTATATAAACTTCGTGAAAAACTGATGCCTCAAACCTACCAAAATAACCCAAAAAATCTGATGGTTTATATACGCTGCGTATAGCTCTATACGCATCGTATATAAACCCCTTGTTTTCTGTGCAATGATTGCTGATAAGGCTCTGAAATCCATGGTTTATATACGCTGCGTATAACTCTATACGCAGCATAGGTAAAGGTAGGGTTTGTTAGGGTTTGGTGTGCAAATAGGCAACATGACACCCTTCTTTTAATGTATGCACTTCAATTCACTCAATAAAAGAACCAAGCATTTGAGTCATTAAGATTGTGTTTGTGAGTGATCATAACTGTTAAAATCAACAGTTGTGGTATCAGAGGCAGCTGGTGCTCTTATCTGAATCTTGAGTGTGTGAAAATCATTTAATTCGCTCCAATGGCAGAACAAGTGAATGCTCTTCCGATGGCTCCTACCCCTATTCCTGTCTTTATGGGAGAGGGTTATGAGTACTGGAGCATACGTTTGAAAACAATACTGAGGTCTCGAGATCTCTGGGAAATGATTGAATCTGGAGTGAATGAGTCTGAAACTGACCATACTAAATTGAAAACCAACAGAAAGAAGGATGCACATGCTAAACAGGTTGTTCATGATCAATTGTTTTCAAGAATTTTGGCTACATCCACTGATAAAGAAACTTGGGAGATATTGAAGATGGAATTTCAATGAGATAGACAAGTGAAGGCAATAAAGCTTCAAGGTCTCAGAAGGGATTTTGAGAATCTCAGTATGAAAGAAAATGAATCTATTGGTGATTACTTCTCAAGGGTAATGGCTATTGTGAGCCAACAAAGGTCATATGGTGAAATTATTGCTGATCGTTCCATTGTTGAAAAGATTCTAAGAAGCTTGACACCAAAGTTTGATTATGTAGTTCCATCTATAGAGGTGTCGAATGATCTAGCAACCTTGACTCCAGTAAAGCTAATGGGCTCCTTGCAGTCCCAAGAAGAAAGAATTAATAGCCGTAGCCAAGACAAGGTAGAGAGAACTGATGAGCAGGCTCTTCAAGTGTTTCAAGACACAAGTAGAAGTCCCCAAAGTAATACAAGAGGGAGAGGTCGTGGCATGTTTAGAGGCAGGGGAAGAGGCAAAACTTCTGAAAGAAATAGAGGGCCTCAATGCTATTTATGTAACAGGTTTGGTCATGTGAAAAGAGACTGCTGGTACAATGATGAGGGTCATGCAAATATCGTTGAAAATGAAGATCAGGAAGAGATGAATGCAAGAGAAGAACCTCACCTGTTTATGATGATGATTCCTTCTGAACACTTTGCCCTCATGGCTGATGATGGTCAAAACAAGGGCTCTAACTGTCTCTGGTTCCTTGATTCTGGTTGTTCAAACCACATGACAGGAAATAAAGACAGTTTTACCCATATTGATCACTCCTTCAAAGAGAATGTGAGATTGGGAGACAAGAAGAGTCTGTTAGTAGAGGGTAAAGGCACTGTTAGAATAGACATCAAGAATGGAGGTTACAAATTGCTTGATGATGTGTACTATGCTCCAAGTGTAGAGTATAATCTTCTCAGTTTTGGCCAGTTGATGAGAAAAGGATACTCTCTTCTATTTGATGATGGCAAGTGTGTTATAAAGAACAAAGTAACAGGAACTACACTCATGACCATTCTGGTGCAAGGAACAATGTGTTTTTAATGGATGCTTCTCATGTAGAATCTGCCAGCTCTTTAAAGACTGGTGCTCCTGTTGATGAATTGTCAAATATGTGGCACTTAAGGTATGGATACTAAATTTACATGCTTTAAAGCTTCTGTATGATAAAAGAATGGTCCTTGGTTTACCACGAATTCAAGCGATGAATGATTGTGATGGCTGTACTTTTGGAAAGCAAACTAAGGCACCATTTAACTCAAAGTTGTGTAGGGCTAAGAAGAAGCTTGATCTAGTTTATGCTGATGTCTGTGGTCCTATGCAAGTGCCAAGTCTGGGAGGTAGTTTATATTATTTGTTGCTATTCGATGAATATACTAGAAGATGTTGTCAAAAACAAGTCAGACGTTTTTAGCAAATTCAAAATATTTAAAGCTCTTCTAGAAAAAGAAGCCGAATGCTCAATCAAAACTTTGAAAACAGATAGAGGAGGAGAATTTTGTTCAAATGAGTTTAATTTGTTTCGTGAAACTAACGACATTAAGCATGAGCTTAATCCTCCTTACACACCATAGCACAATGGTGTGGTAGACAGGAAAAACAGAACAGTTATGGGTCTGGCTAGGAGTATGATCAAACAAAAGCAACTGCCTAATTACTTCTGGGCTGAGGCATTTGCTACTGCTGTGTATCTTATTAATCTTGTTGCTAACAAAGCAGTGAAGAATCAAACTCCTCAGCAGGCCTGGACAGGTGACAAACCTTGAGTGGATCATCTTGAAGATCGATAATCATGAACCTCCGGATCCGATTAAAGGCTGCTTGTTTTTTAATATGTTTTATTTATTTGTTACTGGGTTAAACAAGTCTTTGTTTCTGTTTATGTTTTATGTGTCTAGAATATTGGGCCTGAGGCCATGTAGTTAATGGGTCCAGAATAGTTAGAAGTCCAGTAGGTTTAAAGTATGGGTCATTAGAATTGGGCTGTGGTTTATATGTGAAACGGTGTGTCTGAGGGGAATAACCGTATGTGCGGTTACAAGGGAAACGACATATCCCTTCCTTCAATCGATGCAACCCCTCAAGGACGTACCTGTTAGTTTCATATATATACATGGTTCCACTTCCAGTTTCATGTACGAGCAAAATTTCTGATTAATTCAAGTCCAGTTTATTTAAGTTCGATTCCGTGTTTTCAGTTGGTTATTATTCGTTTCTGTTATTACGATTCAGTATGAAGTGGTGTACAAGTTGTAACAATTATTCGTTCAAGTGTAATCATCATCCTTCTCGAACCGAATGGTCCTGGGAATCGGTTGCCTGTGATACCAACATTGGTATCAGAGCCAAAGGTTCTTCGGTAAAAATCGAGAGGGATGATGGTGGTTTTGGAGATCATCTGAGGAAGAAGGGTGAAACGGCTGGTGCCGGGTTTGGTGATGTTCGGGTAAACGGAGGAAAGAGAGGGTAGGGCTGCAACAAGGGGAAGAATGTTGCGCAGGGGAAGCCATCTACGCGTTCGTGGAAATCACTGGTTAAGAGTTTTCACAAGAAGATGGTTCCGAAAGGATTCAAGAAAAGTTTCGGCCAAAGAAGGAGCTCACCGGTGGGAAGACCGAGAAAGGCCGGAAATCGTTGTGTTTTATGTAAGCAATTTGGTCACATCGCTTCGATCTGTCCAAGTAAGTATATCAACTTAAGCCCGTTACCCATTGAAAATGATTATTTAGTTGATGGTACTTGTGGTGGAAGTTTCGATTCGATTTGGGTGGTAGACCCAAATTTCAAAACACACATGACCGGGAATAGGAATGTGTTTAAGCGATTTAAGAGGCACTTTGGGGTGATGACGGATGATGTGAGAAGGGAATTCTCATTTGTTCACGGTATTGGCGAAGTAAAAATACCGGTGGACGGTAAAGATAAGATAATACCGTGTGTCAGTTATGTGCCAAGACTCAAAAGAAACGTGTTAAGCCTAGAACAACTGATGTTTCAAGGAATTGAAACAATTACAACCGGTGATTCGTGCATTCTAAAGAAGATGTTCGGTGGTCAAGCGAAAGGCTTTGATATGTTTGAGAACAAGTCCGAAATCGAACTAGAGGGGGAGTACCTAGACAAGTTTTATGATGGTCTAAATGTTGATAACGGACACCGAAATGATAAAGAAAAGTTCAAAGAGTATGTTGAGGATTTTTTACGAAAAGGAGTTCGAGTTAGAAAGAGAGAAAAACAAGAAACTAAATGGAGAAGGCACGTCGGGTATGAAGAAGACAGATATTGTCTACTCGAAAAGGCAAAAGGCTGGTTTCGTGTTTTATTATGAGAACTTGAAAATTAATCCGCAACAATCTAAACAAGAACTACGTCGAAAGGCGGTTGCCCGTTCTCAAGAAGAAGATGATGTCATTGAAAATGACATGATTATCGAAAGTTGCCTAGAGGCCTTGGATTTAATTTTGCTACATGAAGAACTAGCCGGGTATGAAAATCTTTATAGTGGCCCCTTCGAGGAAGTCTTAATGTGGTTTATACCGTTCTTTCTTGGAATCTTCAAAGAAAATGTTATGCCTCCTACGCTCATCGACGGAAGGGAAATTAGTTTGATTCTACTACACCGGATTGTGACTATTAAAGGTGGTGTAAAGAAAGTGATCGAGGATAATATTTGGGCCGAGGTAGCGGTCGGGTATGGTTTCGAAGCAGATGTTGCATATGTGATAAAAGTCGCTTACGTGTACTACCTCGAGTTGATTGAGCGGTATTTCGAGTTTATGAAAAAGAAAAGAGATAAAAACGTAGCGATTGCGGGTGAAGGAAGCAAGAAGGATGAACGAGCGGAAGCGGTAAAAAAGGAAGATGAGGCGGACTTGGTGATTACCATCGAGGTCGCCGGTAGCGATGACGATTAAAGAAGGTTGCGGATCGCGGAGTTTCATGCTTAGGAGGGAGAATGAAGATCGATAATCACGAACCTCTGGATCCGATTAAAGGCTGCTTGTTTTTAATATGTTTTATTTAGTTGTTACTGGGTCAAACAAGTCTCTGTTTCTGTTTATGTTTTATGTGTCTAGAATATTGGGCCTGAGGCCATGTAGTTAATGGGTCCAGAACAGTTAGAAGTCCAGTAGGTTTAAAGTATGGGTCATTAGAATTGGGCTGTGGTTTATATGTGAAACGGTGTGTCTGAGGGGAATAACCGTATGTGCGGTTACAAGGGAAACGACATATCCCTTCCTTCAATCGATGCAACCCCTCAAGGACGTACCTGTTAGTTTCATATATATACATGGTTCCACTTCCAGTTTCATGACGTGCAGAATTTCTGATTAATTCAAGTCCAGTTTATTCAAGTTCGATTCCGTGTTTTCGGTTAGTTATTATTCGTTTCTGTTATTACGATTCAGTATGAAGTGGTGTACAAGTTGTAACAATTATTCGTTCAAGTGTAATCACCGTCCTTCTCGAACCGAATGGTCCTGGGAACCGATTGCCTGTGATACCAACACATCTGAGGGTGTTCGGCAGTTTGGCTTATGCTGACACACCTGCTAAGGGTAGGAGGAAACTTGATGATAGATCAGAAGTATCAGTCTTCATTGGGTATATCAATGAAATTGATGGATATAGATTGTATAGTCCAACAAGTAAGAAACTGTTCACAAGAAGAGATGTGAAGATCCGGGAGAGTACACAATGGGTATGGGAAGACAAGGTTGACAAAAAGACCTATGAGGCTATTTATTTGGACCCATTCCCAGAAATGTATCAGATAGAAGCCACAGCTAATGGTGATGCTGAAGCAAGTTCATCGCAGTCTCCACAAACTTTACTTAGTGATAATTCTCAGACAACTAAGAATGTTGCATCATCAGTCAGTGTAGGTGCTGAACCAAGTCAACAATCATCTAGTCAAGTTGGATCTCCTTCTCCAATACTGATGTGTGTAAAATGCAACATATAAATTACATCAAATAAGGCATAAAACTAACCCTTTTTTAGTACTAATGTTGGAAAAAGTGTGTTTTTGTCTTCCTTTTGAATTTACAGGGTCAAATGAGCTTAAACGAACAAAAGGAACAAATATACAGCCAAAACCAACATAAATACAAAGAAAAGGAAGAAACGTGGCATGCCCGACCCCTCGACAACAACTCCCAAAGCAAAAACAAGAAGAAAGCTGAGCATGGGGCTGTGCCCAGCTTAGCACGGGGCGTGCCCAGCTCAGCACGGGGCCGTGTCCAGGATGGTCCGCCCTGGCACAAAAGACAAACCTGTAGAAGCTTCTATTTCCCAACACGGGGGCGTGTCCAGCGGACACGGGGCCGTGGTCAACGCAAAGATTCGCAGAATCTGAGCAAATCTTGATAGTACAGATACGCTTCTGCACACGGGGCCGTGCCCAGCGGACACGGGGGCGTGTGGAGCTAATGCAGACAAATTGTATTAATGAAGAAAGAGAAAAGGGTGGACACGGGGCCGTGTCCAAGCTTCTGTACAGGCTATAAATAGAGGTGTTTGGTTCACTTCAAAGGCATCCCTTGGCACACCACCTCTCTCACACTTCACCCACCACCCACCACCACCATAACACCATCATCCACCACCATCATCCATTGTCCATCATAGAGTGTGTGAGTCATCTCAGGATCCAAGATTGATCGTAAGAGTTCTTGACAATCAAGGCCATGTTTGCCTAAGTCTCTTACATCACTTGGTGAAGACAAAGTGTCTAGTGTAATACTTTTTATTTTTAATCTTTTCGCACTTTTTACTTGGTTTTGTATTAATGACTTTAATAACTAGTTTCTTATGTTGAAGGTGATTTTTCCTTATCGTTTGTCCGTGGTGTCTTGGCATTATTTTACTGTCTATATAAAATAAAAGATTTTCACCATTCATATCTCCACGGTCTAAATGGAGGTATGTTGGCTACCTGGTCGGGGGTTAAGGGAACGGTTTGGTAAGAGTCTTGCCTTGTTCAGTGTATAGATCCTGCAAGGACCTGGGTCAAATTTAGTAGGATCTCCTTCAATACCCACTGGTATTGGATGGCGAGGGTCCAAACTCTTTGACCTCCTCATATGTAAGCTACTATTAATACTTTAACCCGGCTACTTAGGACTGTATCCCTGCTGACTCAGACTACTTAGCCGAGGGTAACGTCGCCTTCAAAAGAGGGGCCAACCATAATTTGCATTAATAACTTAATTAATTATCTTTCAATAATCCGACCCTTTAGGATTGTATCCTTGCTAACTTAAACTACTGGGTTGAGGGTAACGTCACCTTCAAAAGAGGGGCCTACTACAATAACTAAGATAATCTCTTAAAAAGTGCAAAAGTGCAGAAATAATCAAAGGTTACACTAAACACGAGTCGGAGCCAAGTGATTCATCTTGTCTATCTGTTTTTATTTTTATTTTATTTTCAGCATTTTAGTTAGTTTTTATTTTCTTGTTTAATACCTTTTTCTAAACTTTTGATTTGATTAGACGTTGAGGATAAACCGGTACTAAAAGCTCTTGTGTCCTTGGACGACCTCGGTATCTTACCAACACTATACTACGCTCACGATGGGTGCACTTGCCCATATGTGTGTTTGGTGTTAGTAAATATCGTGTTTTATAAATTTAAAAATTGACTAACGTGTAAAAAGGGCTTAAAATATACTTAAATCTATATACCACCACACACGCATCAAGTTTTTGGCGCCGCTGCCGGGGACACAAGGATTTGAAGAAAGCTTAAAATCGACGGCCTAATCAGTTTTTCAAAACCTTTTTCAAAACGCGCGCACATTTTTCTGCATTTTAGTTTAGTTTTACATTTACAGTAGGTTGAACACGGGCTGTGCTCGCTGAACACGAGGCCGCGCTGCATATTTTTCAGAAAACACCCAGATACAGTAGCCTGAACACGGGGTCGTGCTCACTGAACACGCCCCCGTGCTCAACGAAATCAGTAACTTTAATTAAAACGCCCAGATACAGATTCTGTACACGGGGCCGTGTCCAGCCTCTGTTTCCGTTTTTATTTTTGTTTTCTGATCTCGAGACTTGGTTGTGGTCTGCTGAGTGATTCTTATGGATCAATACTCAGGAGGTTACAACTACACCTATGAGGAGGATGATTATATTAATAACTATTACACTAATTGTGGTGACCCGCACTCGGTTCAATATTGTAACTTATATCAACCATCCACTTCATACACCTACTATGAGGAGCCCAGGTACGCGCCATCAACTTCATACACATCCTATGAAGACCAAAGGTATGAACCTCCTCCCTCATACTGATATTTTGATGAACCAAGGTATGAGCCTTCTTACTCATACTTTGAGGAACCAAGATATGAGCCACCACCTTCATATTCTTATTATGAGGAACCATGGCGTGAACAACCCACCTCATATGAGTATTATGAAGAACAAAATTACGACCCTTATCCATCATATGCTTACAATGAAGAACAATGGTGTGAACCATCTACTTCATATGGGTATTATGAGGAACAAAGGATCGAACAACCGGATTCAAGCTTTGAAAATCCCGATCCTTTTTCTATAACTGAAGTGACCGATAGGATATTAGAACACCTTAGAGTTATCGATCGCTATATAAAAGAATCTCGCGCAAGGGAAGAGGAGTCCCGCGCAAGAGAAGAATTAAATAAAGAAGAGATAACTGAAAGTGTAAAAATGGAAGAACAAATAAGTGAAGAACCGACACATGAGTTAAACAACGAAAAAGGTGAGTCCGACAACGTTAACATCCAAGAAGAGACTAATTTTGAAGAAATTAATCTCTTGTCACCTTCTTTTGAAAATCATTGTTTAGTTCCCACTCATGCTAAGTTCTTAAAAGAGTTAAAAACTAACACTAAAATTGACGAAACGGTAAGCGTTAAGTTAACTAATGATCAAACCTCACTAATAAAAGAAGACCCATTTGAAATTAACATTACACCGGTTCCATCTTTCTTTCAAAATTCATTTATTAGTAATGTCACAATTGATAAAGATCTTTGTGTTAACATAATGCCCAACTACATTTTCGAAAAATTAAGTATTAATGATTTTTCTCCACTTCAAATACCCATTTTTCTATCCAATCGGAAAGTAATAAAATCAATCGGTATAGTTGAGGATGTCTTGGTCCAAACAAATCAAATGGTAATCCCAACCGACTTTGTCATCCGTGATGATGCTCCTCTTGTGTTGGGACGGCCTTTTGTAAAAACCCACGAAGCTTTGAAAAGCTGAAAGTACAACAATCTATCTATTCAATTAGGGGCATTTAAAAGAAGTGTCGATCTTGAGCGATCAATGAAATATCCAATTGGCAATGACGACCCCCTAATTGAATATGAACCAGAACTACCTGATAAGGTGGGTCTAGCCAAGGACCCTTATAAACGTGGCGCACCACGGAGGCATTCCGCGGAACTATCCTTAGTTTAATTTAGATTAACTTTTATATTTTCTAGTTTAGTTTTAATTTCCAGGAATAAAACACACTCGGGATGGTGAAGGATACTAAGGGAAGCTTGAACCAACACCCCATGCACAAAAACAGAGCCTCTCGACAATTTTTCTTCATTACAGCAAGTTCAGCACGGGGCCGTGCTCACCCAACACGCCCCGTGCCCGAGGTTCTGCAGAAAATGCCCAGATCAAGTAACTGGACACGGGGCCGTGATCACTGAACACGCCCCCGTGCCCAGCCTTCTGTTTAAATTTGATACTGGCAGTCTGACCACGGGGCCGTGCTCAGCCAACACCACCCCGTGTTTAGCTACCCAGTACCATAAAATCTTGTTTTTAACCCACTTTTACACATTTTAATCAACCGAAAAACTTATTTTTGGGACACATTGAGGACAATGTGTAATTTAAGTGTGGGGGGATGCTAAAACCTTGAATCTTGCAAGTCCTAAAAACAAGCCTTACATAAAACTCTATTGGAACCGCTAATCACCTCAATTTTTTTCAAAAATTTTCATTTTTTTTACTTGTCTTGGTTTAATTTAGGAATAAAAAGTTATAAAAAGGTTATATTTTTACAAATTTACAACCAATAGCGTCGTGATAAAAAGAACCAACATAAGAAAATTATGAAACGGCATGACAAGCTTAATTAAAATTTGATTATATATACTCGATCACATAAAAACCCATTCCCACAAAAAGTGAGTTTTGAGCCTTTATTGAGCATACAAATATATGTCTTTAAATTAAATGCTCATCTTTCGTTTCTTGTGTGAATAGCCGCTTGGTTTCTTATGACTCTAGAACTTGCCATGACAATACATTCCCGGTCCTTACCAACTTAACCCTGAGTAAGTAAATGATGGAGGCATTAGGACTAACCCTTTTTCTTTCAACACCATTATTTTTCTTTTTTCCCTAGTTAACCCCTTTGAGCCTAAACCTTTTCATTTCAAAACTGTAACACTCATCTTAAATCTCTATTATTCTAATGTTAAAATACGGGCCTTTTTAAAACAGAATGCATACTTACCAAAACTTAATTAACAAGTTAAGACAAACATTGTTTAGGCGGTTTAACATAACCAACCATCTAGTTTAAAACATTCACTACTAATAAAGTTTTAAAAAAAAACAACATAGTCTAGCTAGAATAGATTAGCGCGGAAATCTTCAAAAATAGTGTTCGGTTCTTTTTCACGCTTGATCGGCATCTATAGCTAACGAACATCACCTGAGGTCAAAACAACATAAGTAATTAGTTTTGACAATAATAACCGAGCCTTGACGAGCCCTAATGACAAAAACATAACAAAAATAATAAAATTCTGGTTTCAATTCTGTCGCGCCACGCGCCAGAACCAGTCAACATCTTCGCGTGCCGCGGGCGGCCCCGCGTGTCGTGCCGGATCCTTGTGCCCCCGTCGCGTGGCGCGGGGGAGTGCATTTTCCAGCAGGTCCAGGTTCTGGACCTGCATTTTGCCCAGCTCCGAAAATTTACTAAATTCTAACTTTGAACCATCATAACTTTTGACTCGGGCGTCCGTTTTAGCCGATTCTTTTTCCTACGCGTCCGTAATTAAATTACGGACCCGTTTATCAACATAACCCGCATAAATTTTCCGTTTAAAAACAGTTAGCCTTTATTTTGGCACTTTATTTATTCGACCCGTTTGTCTACAAGTTCAACAACTTGTTTAATTGTCATCTTATGTCTACGACTGATTTACCCAATCCCGGTTTACCCACTATAGCGTTTTGCTCCCTTCAAGAGGGACACTTAGGCAGTAATCTTCGTGCTTGTTTTCAAGGATTTAAACATGCTTTTCTAAAACATTTGACAAATAGAAATTTCCGAGCTTTAATACCTCTACAAGGGTTCATGTTTTTGCAACTAGTTAGCGTGTCCGCTTCACGGCTTACGCTTTGTTTATGACCAATCAACAAGTGATGGTCATTGACTTCAACATTCACTACTCAACCTGTTTTGACCCGTTTGGTTGTCGAATGGAGATTACCATTTCGAGACATTCCAAACTCTATTTCTAACACATGTTTTGACCCGTTTTATTTGTCTAAGGCACTTCGTCACTTCCACGACTTAACGTGTTTTCCTCTTTGGCTAATTCCAATACAACTAACTAGAAATAAATAAATAAACATAATGTACGAAACCATAGGTCGCGTACTTACATAACTCGTCAATGTTGGTTTCTCACCATAATTACCCATTCCCGGGCTTGTCAACCTTAGCGTATCATTTCCATTCCATGGTTTATGCTTTATAACCCAAATTTAACGAATGATGTTTAAGTTGTGTCAAACACTTAACAATTCAACCATTATTTAAACCGTTGGGTTTGTCGAGTGAGTTGCATCACTTCATTGACATTCCAACACGGCTATTTTAAAGAATGATATTAACAACATACTTATTTAACTAGTTTGACCCGTTTGGTTGTCGAGTGAATTACACCACTTCATTGACATACCAAACGCCATCATTTTCGCCATATCAATATTAAACATATCTACAACTAGGTTTATCTATATAAATGTAACGAGACAACAAGTCACGTACCTTTAAAGCGCACCCTTCAAACGCGTATCTTCTCCGGCTTGTCCACTCGATGATCCGGATTCCTCGCCTAAAGAGTTC